>DWGN01000352.1:0-10114 GCA_018247655.1 Euryades corethrus
TAAAAGTAATCTGGTTGTTTTTTCTTACTATTATTGCTCACGTACTAAAGAGTCTTATACATATCCATATTTTATTACCCCACATATACAGTCTCTAGACTAATTCGCAAAATGAGAAAGATGGTGTTTCGATACTTCTTAATATTTGGGAATTCATTTAATTGTGTCTAATGTTCATAGTAAAATCTTGCAAAGAAAATTAGTTGTATAACAAACTTGAACAAAATGCGTTCTAACTTTATTAGCCGTTATTATTAACACCGTGGAATGAAACAACACTGAATGACGCGTACATCGTAGAAAAGAACTCGCGACCTCGTGCTCGAGGATTAACAACGATCTGCTACGGCTCTGTTAATAAAACGATGTAATAAGAACAAAAATTTAACAATTACGACACTATTACTTAATCTCTAAAGATATACACTTATACAAAGTGTACACAAAAGTTTAATATATGCTAAAAGTCTTCTAAATAGACAAACTTCTGTTTTAGAATAAATAATCAAAAATAATCCCTTCGTTCAGTACAACGTTTTAGAAGTAACTGTAAAACTCCTCTCGCGAAAAGCTTAATACACAATTCAAGTGCAATATGCAAGCATTAAAAGACTTTCGGCAGTTTACACTTTCGATATTGATATAATCCATCGAAGTCGAAGACAGTATATAGCAAACAACACATCACCAATACCGCCCCGAATTTGAACAGATTTTCATAAAAAATATTATTTCTCTGTACACAGAAGACATCTAACGTAATCTTTAAAGTTTATATACACATCTTTTTTAAATATTGATTTAATTCCAAGTGAAATAGTTTTCAAAATAAATTTAACTCGTTCCTATGACTAAAAATTGATCAATTATAGTTTCAGTCGTAACGACAAGATATTTGTGAGTGGAATGTAAATGAAACTGAATTAAAGCGTAACGATGACGCCCAGTAACCCACAATGTTCGGCCCAGTGGTAGTGAATGTTTCGTCTGTAATACGGTCGCGGCATAACACTAGTTTCCTTGTGCAGTGTTTATTTATGTTGGCACTGGGCCAGCGTTGTCCGCCCATCGCTAGCTGCCCGCGCCCGTCTGCGAGCAAACAAGAACATAGATTCGCCTACGCTCAATTCCTCCTTCGATTCGCTACTAATTGTAAACAACAACCCAAACTGCACATAGAACGCGTCGCACACTACTTTAGTTTAAATTCTTCATTGGGCCACACTCCAGAGTATTCTACCCAACTTTTATCCAATTTTACCACCAGTTCAAATTATTACATCTAAAAGGAAACTCGCACCATGATTTACGTCATTGAACGTGAACAATCGTTCATCATGTTACTGTTTGACTGAAACATTTATGAAACCCCGGGATTCAAAATTTAATATTTCAATTAAAAAAACATATCATTAAGGCATGTGAACTTAAGCGTTTTTTTATTTTCTGATTTACAGCGTTAAAAGTGAAGCTGACAATGAGGCGCCCCCTCAACCAGCTGGTAGCCCAAGGAATAATGCCCCGTAAGTTTCAAATAATTTACATGCAACAATACATAATATGAAACCAGTAGAATACCAAGTTCCATTCTTTAGCAACATGTGCTGGAGTTTGATAATGACAAAGCTTTTTCGAAACTGCCTAGATAAATACAATCGTATTAAAAATCTGCTGCTTTAATAGCTTTGTAAAATTCAAGTTGTGACCATATATAAATTACAATACTTGGGTGGACATTAATGTTACCAGTTATCACTTATTATCATAAAAAATATGTCTAAGTAATCTCCACATAAATGCATACTGCTTGGCTAGGTGGCTAGCCTATAAGTTATCGCAACTTTACGGATATACTAATTTATTAGAGACCGTATAAGTATTAACGAAGTCGATGTGCTGCCACGCCGAATGTTCATTTTTATGTATTAATATATAAACAAATTATCGAAATGGGATACACGAGGAAAGGATCCTTTGAATATAAGAATTATTATGCGCTTCCTACATTATACAGTTATAAGTTTTTTCCTATACAAATAAAATTTTATATACGAACTAAAAAAATCTTTATGTATGTACACTCACTTGAATTTTAGAAGTATAATATATAATCATAGAGGATCTAAATTTTCCAGCATTAAATACGCCAGCTGCCTACTTTGAACAATGCAAACAACTAGAGAGAGCGAAAACGGGAGATTTGCTAAAAGCAAAAATACAACGACGACCGGATCGCCAAGAATTGGAACGGAGACATATTTTGGAACAAGTACGTTTGTATTGAATAGTATTCTAGTAAATACAGTGAACAAGTACCATGTAAAACATATTATGTTACAATACTTTACAAATTAAAGTAAAATCTTTCTTGCATTTAATTATCTAAAATAAAGCAAGTACATCTTAAATTTAGTGAATAGGTACTAAGAACAGCTTCTACTAAAAATGGATGCAAAGTTTTTTGCTACTCTATTTTCAACTACGTGTAACCGCGAATAATAAAAGCAAATCGAAATAATATTTTAAAATACGAAGTTTTCGCTTTCAGGAAAGTCATGTGGATCCTAGTTTAGCAGAAAAACAACGAATGCTGAAAAAGGCCCGATTGGCCGACCAGCTTAATGACCAATTATCACATAGACCGGGACCACTTGAACTGATAAAGAAAAATATTTTACACACAGAAGAAAACATTGAAACTGCTGTAAAAAGTGGTACTTTAGCATTTAAAGCAACAAGCGAAGGATCTTCTGGCCGACCACAGCATCCTTCATCATATTGCGGGCCTCCAGATGAAGTTTCACCTTCACCATCACCGCCATCTACATTGTCTCCTGCAAGTGTAGCTTCACCACCACAGCACCCTGCTCCAGGAAAAG
This sequence comes from Euryades corethrus, assembly GCA_018247655.1. Lineage (NCBI taxonomy): Eukaryota > Metazoa > Arthropoda > Insecta > Lepidoptera > Papilionidae > Euryades > Euryades corethrus. Next base: position 2,880 of record DWGN01000352.1, read on the forward strand.
ACAAAAATCGAAAAAAGAGCAAACAGAAACAACAACAAAAATCAAGGTTGAAATTCCATGAATATAAAGGTCCGCCAAACGCTCAAAAAGCGTCGACGCCACCGGGTTCAGTTGAAACACCTTACGAACTTTTATTGCAGCAACAACAATTGCTACTCCAGCTGAGTTGTCCGTTGCTAATGCCGGCATCTCCGGCACCATCTTCAGCCGCATCTGTGGCTTCCGACTCATCTGACGCTTTCCCCGTCCCTCCCCCGCCACCGCCGCCTCCTGCTCCTACCTTTGCTTCCGCACGATTTGAGGATATGAAGGTATCTGATCTACGCGCCGAATGCAAACGCCGCAATTTACGTGTCTCAGGACCTAAGCCACAACTTATCGATCGCCTCCGACCTTATTTGGCCGAAATGCAAGAAGAGGCTCCGAAATCACCCGCCTCTATCGCTTCTCCTGAGATGAGAGATACAGAGCCGCCTGAGGATATAGTACAATCACAAAGGCGTCAAATCGAAGAGCTTGAAAGAAAATTAGAGGCATCTCGTCAACAATTAGAGGCAGTGAGGAGGGAAGCAGCAGGCGCTGCAGCCAGCGATCAAAGCCGGCGGCTGCTGCAAGCACATTTGTGCGTTTCGCAACTTCGTGCACAGCTTGACGCATTACAACACGCGCCCGCACAGGCTCACGCACCACGTTATTTACTGACCGATACCACTCCCGACCGCCTCGTAAGGCTCTTTACAGTCACTCCCCCTACAGCTACACCTGAAGTTATTCAAGAGGCTCAGCCTAAGACAAGTAATCCAGCTTACATATTGAATGGAGTTAAGGTCGTCCCCATAGCAATACTACCCACACATTATGAACCAGAGCGCGCTCCTCCGCCAGCGCCTCCACCGCCACCACCAATGCCGCATACACCTTTATCAATACAAGACAGTGAAGACAGTCGAATTATGGACGATGTGCTAGAAATTCTAGTCGAAAATGGCGAACTACCCCCTTCTGCTGTCGTTGACGTCGCCGCTAATGGACCTCTGGACTCCGGTTATTTACCAGGATCCGACGATTTTTCTCCAGCTGATGTTCTAGGCGATACGCATGTCCGGGACTCGCTCGCTGCGGATGAATTGCAAAGGGAATTAAATGACATACAAAATGAAATTATGAATCACGCTGACTTGCATGCAGTGAGCGAGTCAAGCCGATTTGATATAGATCCCACAGCGACCGACATCGATACAGATTTAAGCGTGGACATTTTGGGAAGTAACGACTTCCATTCAAGCTTTACACCTGAACAAAATTCAAATAACCACGACGACTTCTTTGGAAGACTGTTATCGGGGGACTGTGACGTAAAACCACAAATAGCAATGGATATTGCTGATGATGAACCAGAACGTATGAGCATGACTCCACTCACCAATGGGGACATACTTGACAATCGGACCGGCTTTGAAGATATGGACGATTTATCATTACCTTCTTTTCAAAATGAAGATTCCAGACATGGTAGTTATGACGGACGTCCTTGTGAATTCGACCTTAAGGATTTCGAAGGTCTTGGTGCAAATATGGATAGTGACAATTACGAAATGGATACAGAATTTATTCCGAACTCGTTTGGACGTGGGCACGTGCCGCAGTGTGACCCATTGCTGGGGGGAGTGCTGTCACGCCCGCCCCCGCGCCCCGCGCGCAAGCATTATTCGTGGGACAAGATAGAGTTTGATGCCACCTGACCCGCGGTCTTTTGCGTTTGACAAAGGCCAATCGCTCTCTAAAAATCTATGATCTCCATAAAGCGCCTATTACTCCAGCGATAAAAGATATTTCAATGCGCCATACATTATATAATGTACTAAAATTTCAATGGTGCAATATGTGTAGTAGGAAACGGATGTGCTACAGAGTGGCAAAATAGGAAACCAATACGCTAGTCGATTCAGTCAGTGACTTGATCTTCCGGGACGGTGACTTACTTTTTAGAAAATTAGATATAATTAGTTTTATTGTCGCAAAACACATAGTGTTGACGTTGATAAGAACCGAGTGACTTAATATTTTACATTAGTGACAAGTACTTACACGATGCAATATTTCTCGGTAGATTTTTTAATGATTAACTTATTTGTGTTTAGTGTTGAACATTAATTTCTCGCTAAGCGCGCAATATTCGAGGGCTCATTAAAAATTAATATATTTCGTTGAGGCGTCTAAATAAATAACTATTATAAGTTTACAATAATAATGTTAAGATGATAGTTGTGGATTACTGCATTCCGCTCAATAACTATTTATTTTCAATTCTTAAATTACACCATTATTAAAAAACAATTACATAAGAGTGGAACAGTGAATCCATAATTTCATCTTTACCCCAAAGCAATGAGTGACATTCCAATCTTATTGAGGTGCAAACTAAAGCACAGGTAGGTGTTCATGTGTTGGATTTTTTCTTAGAATAACTAATAATTCCCAGTGGACTTATTGGACCATGGTAAAATTAAATCTGTTCTTCGAAATTAAAACTTCAGACATGTGTACACAGGCCATCATTAAAGATGGGACCAGCTTGGGAACAATGGTTAGACCTCAATTTGTGTAGTTTTTAGTAAGAGAACCCTCATCTCGCACACAAACAATTATGCAACCATTCTTACTCTGTTATTCATAAACTAGTACATTTATATAATTTTGCAATCATTTAAAGCCTTACATTTTTTAAAACAATAAGGCATACATCATAAAATCTTCATAGCATAAGAAGTACTAGTTAATTTAAATGTACTTGTTTTTATTACAATAGGCAATGGATGCTCTTAATTTAATGGTGTTAAGTGACAGTAGAGGACAATAAAGGTAAAGTATTTTGGCTCATAATATTTTTGCTCCTAAATATCCAAAGCCTAAATTACAATGATCTTGTAGTCACACATTGACAAGATGTGTGGTCTGTATCTCAACCACCTGGGTACATACCTACCAAACTGTAAAACATGTGGTTACAGAGTGGAATTGTGGACCTCTTTGTTACAAAACAAGTGATTGTAGCCACTGTGCTGAAATAGTTGATACATTTATACATAAAGATTTATTGTAAGAACATAACATTCTTGAAAATATATCATTCCAGTATATTGTCTAAAGCTTAGGATAGAAGAGAGAAGGATAGGGTTTATAATGATCAACACCATTTCGACAACAGGATGTTGCATAATTGTTTGATCACCTTATTAATAGTTTATTGTTTTTTTTTATTCCAACGAGATAAGCGACATGTTCACCTGTACATAAGTAATACACTTGCTGATAACAAATTGGCGCTAGTTAGGATGTTATTCACTGTGCCACGCTGTCGTCGCCGTGAGGCCAGATTTTCGCCTCGTTACTGCGGTAATTTCACCGTATATAACAAACTTCAAACATATATACAGTAATATTTCCAGTGTTTTTTGGTAAGAAATATCCGTACGGTGGTACCTACATAGTCCGTCTCCAGCAATAAAGAGTTCCCTCTTTTTGTGTATCTTAGTAGACTTTTTGATCGTTCCCATATGGTACTGGGATGTAGAGCTTTCGCGTCTGATTCTATAGTGTTACGCGACCTTAACGAAATCATGGAAATTGCCATTAATTGCATTTATAATTTTTAAATACTTTAGTTTACCACAACGAATGCGGCCTCAGCGCCACACCGACCGTGCCAATATTTTGATATAATATGAACCCCAACAAGTCCTAGACATTAGATCTTTTTTTAAAATATTATTTTGTATATTTTGCTAAGATTTCGGTTTCACTGGCATCGATGCCATTGTATATGATATGATGCTTTAGATGGTGACCTGTGATTGTACTTCAAAAATAGTTTGTGATATTTTAAAAGTACACTCACAAATGGGGATGGTGCTATGATAGAAATTGCTAAAGGACTTTAAGATGTGTAAGAAAATATTACTCGTTAACTTGACAATATTACATTATAGTACATTTTTCAATTATTTAAACATCTTCATAGATACGAAGTAAATCCAAGCTTTTGATAGTTATACTTGTAGAGATTTTTTTAGTTAATTTTTCTCTAGAACAATTAGTTGGTCTTGTCATTATCTAGATGAGTAAATTAACATTACTCTAATCCTTTTCTCTCGTATTAATATTGTATTAGCCATTGTTTAAAAAATAATATTTAATTAAACTCGTTGTATGGGTATTGAAGAGGCATGGGTTAGTTCCTCACATACCTTGCTTTTATGTATAGATGTCATAATCACCAATACTTACCCAGGACAGCATTTATCCAAGATAATGGTAAAATGAGCTTGACTCTCATGGTGATTAAGCCCGATTACAGTTTCAGATAAGTGGGTACAGTGAGTGAGCAATCTGTGTTGTTATATTTTAAATAATTTTTAAAGTTGTCAAATATATACGAGTGGTAAAGGGTTCAATTTCAGACATTCACAATTAGTTTTAAAATTAGATTTCAGTCTTTTTACAAATATCTGTAACTTATACTAAACACTATTAATGTTTTTAATTTTATTTAATTTTTGCTTACTAAACTTAAGTCATATTCCATTATCTAAGTAAATTATGACAAACTAGTTTAAATATTAATTAATTCTTATTTGCTCATCATATTTGTACCTATCCCTTTAAGCAAACGTATTTAACGAGTGGGTAGAGCAAACTTTTTCAAGGTGTGTGTGGCAACACTCATTTAATTGTAACTAGGCTGTAAAAATATATATATATATATATATATAATGTGTATTTTATCATTCGTGTGCCCTTTGTCGAGGGAATTTAGTTAAAATAATAAATTAAAAATTTGAAGTGAGATTATTATTTTCATAAAAGCGAACTATTCTGTTACTATTTGTTGTAATCATAATAGTAGAGTTTTTAATATTTGTTTTTATATAGATTATTTCCAAGTGAGAACAGCTATCACTGAATTTCTTCAGTGTAGCTTTATAAATAACAAAATACTAGTTTGTATTCATAAACTGGCTTCATTATATCGCTTGCATTAGTTATAAAACATTAATTATTTATATTTATGTGTAATACAATTAATATTAGTGCGTTAAATTTACATACTTTAAGTGTGAGCCAAGTACTCGTGAATAATATTTGTGATAAATGCTAGAGTCGGATCTATAGTGTGTATGGTTAGTTTTTTCACCTTGCCGTGTAATGAAGCCCTTGTATATATTTACCAAGCCTTTATTATATTAAGGAAAGATTGTTGATTAAAAAACTATATGTAAATTTTGTTTTATTTTATTATTAATATATATATATAATATTTAAATACACCGTTATATTTCTTCCAGTATACAACATTTTTTTATGGCATTTGGTAGGCAAATTAGCAGACAGTTCACCTGATGGAAAATAGTCACTGCCGCCAAATACTCTCAGAGGTCGCGGCTGCGTTGCCAATCTTTAATGAAATGGTCAAGGTCCCCAAGTCGTTATGGTCTGGAAATACAATTGACAACTGATTCCACAAAACCCTCCATAAACGAACTATAGTATTAGTATGTAACAACTACACAAGTACAAGGACTGGCAAATTCTTTAGCACAACAACTATATTATTATCTCAATCGTTTAATGTCCATGGTCCACTGTGGGTATTAATATATTTGACTTAAAAGAAAATTTTATATAAAAATTTCAAGAGCTATTTTCTTAAAACGTAGACTTTGTTAATTTATACAAATATTATTAAAAATCTAGAACTGTTTTGCTAACTTTTTTTAAATACTAAATAATCTGAGGATTGAAAAAAAGTAAACTAAAACAATTCAGAGCACAGCATTTCGATACAAGATTCAATCAACATGCTGTTGAAAGCGACTGCTATTATATTCCGTTTGTATTTAATTTTTAAGACAGGTTTTTAACTTTTTTTGCCTTCTCAAAAAGACCCATAGAAATAAATCAGTCTTTTGCTTAGCAGGCCGCGGCTACGGCGGCATTCTACCCATGATCTAAGCATTTTATGATCAATGCTCCTAAGATAATAGCTTGAAGCTTCATAGGACTAACTAAGGATAACGCCTTATGGTCTAAGAGTGGCAGCTGCCTACTGGTAAACGCAGGCCCTATACAAAGTGAACCAACCACCTAGAAAAGGTCACAGAAAGTCGTTGAACTACATCAGCGTAGGACCGATCAGGTATATGAGGGGGGCAAACGTCTGTTGTGAGCATCACTGATAAAATCATGGTAAAACAAATATTTAGTGGACTAATAACACTAAGGCCCTCGTCGACTTTAAGTGACTTGCATTTACCCCATGATGTTTTAAATTCCGCTGTGTTTTGTGCCGCTAGCAGGTCCGTGCCTTCCATACGTACAAAGCCGTGCAGCGCACAACGGCGCCGAAAAGTATTTGTAATATAAAATTTTAATAAAATTAAAAAAACATTTACTAAATATATACATAAAGGTCCACCACCAATACAATGTCAAATGCAACAAAATTCTAAGTTTGTTTGTACGTACCTATAAAAAAATGGAGGGCTCAGACGATTGCTTGCACGAGGGCGCCTAAAGCTCTAGGCGCGGGCCTGGCCGCTTGTAACGATCATGTGGCAGATGAGGCAATGTGGTGGACGCGGATCCAATTTACAGAAAAACGTGTTGTAGTATTCTCATATAATGCGCTTAGGAGACTATATTGTGACACCTGAAGAAAATACAAACAATCTCAACAACACGTTACAGTAAAATTACACTTAGAACTTAAACTTGCACTAAGAATCAATTTAATTTATATTTACCTATTTCTAAAATCCTGCTTCGAATTTTCTTATTAGTAATTAGGTATAATATAAATAGTATATTATATATTATACAATATTTAGTATCTTTTCTTATAATTATTGCAGTAGTTCAGAATCACAGATATGCCATTTGGATTAGTGAACTTCTTACTTAATACTTATTATTGGATAATGCTTTGTGATTTATTTCTTTATATTCGAGGAAGCGACATGTTCACCAACTTGTTGACTTGATCTTAATTAATAAACATGCGTTAATATTGCGGCTTTAATTAAGATGATTATTCATTCGTATAGACACTATAGTACCTACCCTGCCTTGAGACACTTCATTAAATACTACACCCTTGTACGGTACTGTTAAATGGTAAGTAGCAAAAAATAGGCTTTGTTAACTGTCCTGGTAGGTTTCCGATAGTGCCTACCACC
>DWGN01000353.1:0-10108 GCA_018247655.1 Euryades corethrus
ATTTATATAATACATACATTATTGAAAAAGCAATATATGTAATAAACTTTTTACTTTAAAGATCAAATAAATATCAGAGTTTTTACAACATATCGGGAAAAAAACGATAATAAAAGATAAACAAAACAATTAAAAGCGCTCCTACAAATTTTGGGATAACGAAAAGGGATTAACGGTCGCACAACAATGAGAATTAAATTTTAACAGAGCGGATTTCGAATTAAGTATTCAGTACATCCGGTAAATAAATTAGCAATTTGGTCGGATCCGTGCAAAGAATATCTGATTTTGGCATGCGTACGAATCCATCCTAAATTGAATGTATCGTTTTAAATGAAAAATTACATCCATTATGGGAATTGCAATTATTGGATTAACTTTCAAACTAAAGCACGAAATAGTACAGAGTTTAAGGAGGTCCATAGGCGTTTAGTTAAAACCTAGGTCGAAGGATCAAGTTTTGTAACAAGTATCTTGTATATATAAAAAATGCTTTGCGGTCATATTACACTTTTAATTTGGAGCCTAAGTTCCTTGAGTAACTAGCGGTGCTCCTCTATCGACGTATGATGATGGTGATGATATACTTCTGATACCTCAAATGCAAGCGACTATTCGCAAAGATTTTATCACTTCCTATTTCTTTTAAAACGCAATAGCTTCCTTGACAAGATGTCTGGTAAGTACAAATGTATATATTTACTTTATGTATAGACTAGTTGTCTTACACCACTGCATCGCATCTGCGCGTTTACTTAGATGAATCACCAATCCTACATACCAACACTGCATAGGAATGGACATGTTATCAATTTGTAACATATGAAGCTCGATCATCCGCATATTGATTATTTTACTAGCTTATTTACAACGTTTTGACATTATTTATTATTGTAAATAAATACATTACATTGCATAAAACAAGTTTATTACTGTTAGCAAGTTTTTGTACGGAATGCCAAAACCGCATTATTTGATACAACAACCAGGTTTACCAGCGCTGGAGAAACCTTAAATCCACTTCCTAAAATAACAATAGAAGTTAAAGGAAAATATGGTATACCCCGTTTAATGCGATGAATGAGAAGGAGTTTAAGTATTTAAAGAGGGAAAGTTACAAAGTTGTTTATATTACAGTTTTATGATAATTTCAGTGTTAGCATTTTTTATAACATTTCGGGTATTTCAACCAAGAAAATATATTCTTTAAGCAATGAGAAAATAATGAGATAAAATTGCAAAATACCACCTAGTCAATAGATTTAGAAAAAATTAATTTAAATGTTCTTTAGATAATGCTTTGTTTTAAACTCTTTATAAAATTACAGACAGATGGACAAGTGCAAACTTAATTAGCTAATATATAAATCTATTAATAAAAGGTTCATATAAACATTAATATATATTTATCGCTCACCTTGGGACTCGACGAAGGCTAGAGTGAAACTAGCGAAGATGAACTTCATCCACCAAACACAGTCACTCTGTTTCACTTTTCGTGTTCTGTCAGCCATATTTAGACATCCCACTGTACTGAGGCTTCCTCGAATCTCGAAATATTCTGTAACAATTTTTTTTCAATTCTTATTTAAGATTGATAAACATGCGTCTTTCATAGCTCGAGCCTATTTAAAGTCGTTTGATATCAAAGTCGGACAGTGGTCGTTAATATATCGTATTACAGCTTTTTATCGTTCTTACGGTACTTATTACAACGCGTTTCCTTACTTACAGGCGTTGGTAACAAATTGCGACGTCGTTTCTACTAATATATCGCGTCGTGCCAACTAAAACTTTTCAGACTTAATTACAACTATATTCCATAAAATGTTAAAGTTTTATTAACGGAGTGAACTACATTGTTATACATGAATTACATTGAAAGCACATTGTTCTAATATTACTTAAAGACATAATATTAGCACCTTTATATGTTTTTGCTCATTATTCTAGATCAAAATTTTATTGTAAGATTACATCGCAACAAGATATTGTAAGAGGGTAAAAAATATTATTCGTAACGTACGTTATATTATACGTAATATAAAAAGAAAGTCAAGCAAAGTGTAATCCTATCGTTGCCTAATATTTTACAGCAGTGGGCCACCTGTCTTGTTCCTGTCAGGACATAAATCTCCAAGGGTGCGAGGACTTGCCCGCATCCCTTCTGCCAACGTTAAGCTTTCCGAGAGAGTTACAGTTAAAGAAAACGCCTCATGAATTATTGCTATTTAAACGCGTTTTGCACGAACTTTATCAGATGCAATATAAATCTACATTGTTTCAACATGAATTTTTTTAAAAAAAATATTCAAGGCCAAAAAGTATTTTACAATTCATTTATACGTTTGCAGTAAGTTTTTATTGCAATCTAGCTTTATTACTAGCTAGGGCCATAACTATAAATCCAAATAAAATGCATAGAAGTTTTATTACTGCTTTTCTTTATAATAAGGATACAAATATGTATGTATATGTAATTGATAAAACCTTTAAAGCTGTTATCAATTATTGTTTACTTGATTTTCTACAATCATGTAAACAATTTGATAAAACCTTTTCTTTATTTACCCTTTTCTATTCTTAAAGTTCTTTAATTTTTTAAGATTTTAAATAATTGATTTGGATTTGAAAATTATTTAATAATACAAAAATGTTTAACTTAATTAACCTTTCAAGAAAACGCAAAATTTTTTTAGTTATATGGCTATACCATTAATTTTTCCATATGGTGTACTATACATTAATTTACAGCAAATGAGCATTCCGCGTATTATCAATCATCCTGTATATGAAAAATCAATATAAGTACAGTTTGCTCTTTTTTGTGTTTTGTATCATAATTCGATACATAAAGGTTTGCGCATATGTAGCTTTGGAGATATACAAGCGAGATATTGAAGCTAGAATTGTCTTGTTATGTAAGATTTAAAACGACGTTTTGAATTTGTACATAAAAGCTTTCTCGTGTTTCTATTTTAAGCTACTGAATGTACCGCTCATAAATTGAGAATTTCAACAGTCAAATCTTATATCACCATTGTCAACTAAGTCGAAACACTTCTCTTCCATTATCATCTTCCCGTTCGCTCTGAGCAGTTTTAATAATGCATAACAACTAATAAAGAAATTCTATAATAACATGTAAATCACGAGCTATAATACCTATAAATTTTATTTACAGTAAGTAGTTAAACAACACTTTATATTATGAAAATCTGTTTTTTCACAATTTACTTGTAACACTTAGCGACTTGAATTGGTCACACGGGGAACACCTCGCTTCTATTCGCAGAGGAAACTTTCAGCACAAATCACCGAGGAGCGGAACTGGCGCGTATAAAAATGCTTTATTGTGCTCAGCGGAGGGAACTTCCGAACAACTAAGCGTTAAACTATTGAAGTCGTATCTGAAAAACTTTCTACGTATTGAAACAATGCCCCTTATCGACGGTACCTGCGCAATACTTAGTCGAAGATAGCTGACATCTACAAAGCTTAAGTTAAAAATTTATGTAATAATTTAATATTAAATTTTATCAACATAAAAATTTTAAAATCAAAACTATTACAATAATATCTCTAACCATATTTTTTACATTTGCAAATCTACAGGCCTTTTCAGGAAACGTATACAATATTTGAACAACCTCTTGATTTAATACTGGAGAGTTGTACAGTTACTTTAAGTTATATATAGATGTAGAAGATCTTGATGTTTCGGGTAATATCATAAAATTTCTATAACCTATAACAAGAGCAAAACATTTCATTTAAAACAATGTCATATAAGTACATGCATATAAAATTATACACATTTTTTTATAATCCATTAACACAGTTACAGTAACAACGACATCAATGACCTCACATATTAGATCAATTGAAGCTCATTACTTTAATAGTCATACATACAAAGAGAGTAACTTTACTACTTATTTGTTTAGCATATCAACCTAAAATTGCATACGTAAGAAAAAAAGATGGCGTTTTAAAATATTTTGTTATTTTCATAGTATGGTTAGGTTTTTCTCAAATTTCGTTATGAACTTATATTTATGCTGTCACTGACGATTCCCCCTGTGATTGATTTCTATACAAAACTCAAGTAATGGCTTTCCCTTTAACGTTTTTAGATGACATATTATACCCAATATAGTCTGTAAATGACATTTTAATAATATTTTTAAAGAATAATATACATTAATTAGTGCAAAATCAAATTCAAAATTCATCTAGACTATATGCTGCTCTATAAAATTAAGATATTAAAAGACAATAATTTATTATAATATACTTTAATATACTATATATATTATGTATAATACATCGTGGTATGGCCCACAAAAGAATATCCTTAAAACCGATTAGTAACCATTAGACAGTTAAATTATAAGTTAAGTTTAAGTAATATGTATTCACTACGAATCTTATTTCTATTCAAAAAACAGTAGGCGATATGTCAACGGTTATTTTTTTATAATTAAAGAAAAATGTTGTCCATTATAAAACAGGTAGAAGAATCGACTTTAAAACAAGGTAATTTTTCTTTTAGTATTTGAAATTCTTTAAATCCAATGCAATTCCTTTTACACGAACGACCAGACGGGCTATTAAATAAGACGGCACTGTGAAATCGATGCGGCAGCGTTCGTGTGGTGGACAGGGCGTATAAACCGTACTAATATTGAACATTTTTGAAAAATTTACAAAATATATATAAACATTGATTTACATCTAAACATAGCCCCAAAAAGGATCAAAGTTAATAAATCATTTTAGAAGCAATATAACAAAATAACATTTGTTTATCACCGCAAACTATCGACGTGGTAATTAACTCTTGGAGGAATGTTAAAGTTATGTAAAATATTTGTCCACTGTAAACCAAAATTACCGATAACATACCAATAATTTAATATCAATTATTACATTAGCAGAGTCATACATCTGTATCAACAGCATGAACTTGGCAATAACATTGAAAAAAACTGTCTCAAATACGATAATAATAAGTTTGTATGTTTGTAACAACTCTTGCCATTAATTAGTTTTTATATCCTTAATATTAAAATAAAATATTAAGGATATAAAAACTAATAAAAATTCTAAAACAGAAGCAGTTAGTTACCACTTTTTAGAAAGAATACCTTTCGTCCCCATATAGTAATTAAATTTCCGTCGAAGTTTCATGTTTCCGGCTCTCGAGGCCCCACTTACACTCACCTGTCCGCGACAATACTAATATACTCGTACTACTAACATACATCCGCCCCTTCTCTCATATTCCTCAAGAATTATTTTCATTATATTAATGTAGGCAATCACAAAGTAAATAATTAAATTATACTGAAGTAATATAAGTACTGAAGAAGTGTATACATCCCGTTTAATATGTATTTGATATTCATTATGTAATATCGCATTATCATTAACCGTAATAATGGATATTGTTCTTTAATAGTAATAAGATTCTTCGTCGTTTCTTAAAGTATATTTTTTTTAATTTGATACAGCGAATTAAAGAGCAAAAATAAATATGGGTGGGGCTAGGTCAGAATAAAAACATTAAGCTTATTGCTCTAAAACAAGAGATTTTAAGTGTTGTTAAAAATTAGTCACATCCTTTATTTACTCAAAATCAGTAGTATAAACACTACTGTTTGGCGACAAAATAGAAGCTGTAGTGTAGTACCTTTCTAGATAGAATCCGACAATGGATCTTTACAACTTTTTTGTCCAATTTTTAATGGAATATAAAAGTTTAACTAAACATTTATTATTATTGTAATAAACTTACTGTTTTTCCTAGAAATATAGTTGATTATTAACTATTTTCTTAAATAAGGTTACTAAACTGTCGAAATAATATCACAAACATAAAAAAAACGGTTCATCACTCTTTTCAAACAATGGAGTCCTGATAGTGCGGTAAATAGGAAGCCATTGCTTTAATGATAGGAAGAGCTTTGTGCGGTTGTATTGTGACTTTATCACCGAAAGCCAGATTATAGCTGAATGAAATATATTACTTGCACAAATTGATAAATGGTTCAAATCATTTTTAATAATAGCTTTCAACCTAAAGCTTTGACTGTTATCCAATGAAATATTTTCTTTGTTAAGCACTGTAATGTAGATAATATAGTTTTTCTATGCTTCGTATTTTTAGTGGTCGCCATAATATTTAAAAGTAGTATGCACTTCTATTACATACAATAATTAAAACAAAAATTATTAATGATAAATTAGCGTAATTTCCAATAATAATGTAACAGTTGATGATTGTCTCTACTTTTTCTTTAACTAATCTTTCTACTTAACAGTTAAAGCAAGCATTGCAAGCTACATAGTTATCCGTTAAATTCCTTAAAAATATGCTATTATGATTCATCAATAGCTTAAATTTGGAGTAACTTGGACTAGTTAACATTACCTATGGCTTATAAAATAAAGATCGAGACATTTCAAGGAATCAAAAATTTAATTTCAATTAATTCACTACCTAATGGTTACCATATTTTTACGTTAATAAATTCTTATGATAATTTATGAAACAACATTTATTGCCTGAATCAAAAGTTGTAATAATATACAGTTTAACATTACACCTGTCTTCGATCAAAATTTTTTCGATTACACGTTGTATAGTATTTTCCTCTTCTTCGCCAATACTTATCTATATTATTCTTGCTGGCAATTTCATTAGTGACGGAGATAATGAAAGCTCTGATATTAATAGAGCGATCAAGCAGTTAAAATTATTAATTAACTGTTTTACACGAAATATTGTTTTATGAAACAGTATTTTACGTTTCTACAATTGGATGGAAATAGTAGTAATGATAACTACCCGATTTATTATTAGTACATAATTTTGAAAATAATATAGTATGCTTTAATTTATTTTCAATGTAGTGAGTTTTGATTTAGTGCAAGTAATTAAGTATTCAACTAAATATGTAATTTATTTTTAACCATATAAACTAATCTAAATCACTACACATAAAAATTGTAAGGCAAAAGTTTACGAACATATCTTAAACAATTTTAGTCCACAATTCTTAATTCATTTTGGTACTTACCCGACGTATTAGATATTCCTTTTCTTACTTTATTCTCACTACTTTTGGCAGCATTCATCTTTAAAATATCTCTTCAAAAAGTACCACCAATCATCTCTTATCTCTACGTATACGTAATACTCCCTCTTCTTAGTAACGATAAAAAGTGTTCACAACACTAGATCAACTTCAAACACTACATGCTAGAAAATATACTTTAGCTAAATTGATTAAGACAGATTATATGTCGTACGATTAAAAAATCCTTATTACAGTTTTAAATTACTTAATTATTGAAAATAATTTTTATTTCGTACTTCTATTGAACTCGCGCGCTTTTTTATATAGGTTAAAAAACAACCCAACTCACAACCTTTCTCGCGCCAAATTGACGCGTTACTAAATAGACCGGCATAAATTCATTCAACTTCTCGAGTAGAGTAGCTGTCCTTTTCTTACAAGTATTTTTCTGGATGTTGCCATCCTTGTCGCGCGCTTCCGCTTGATGAACCCTATTGAGCTCGTTAGTCATTAATTAATTCTGCATAAGAAAATTACTTTTAATTTAAACGGTACACAGATGTGACCGAAGCTGAAGCAAGTGAAACACTACTTAATTTATTATTTACCTCTTGGGAGGGATGTTTGAAAATATTTAAGGTTTGAAGATACTTATTAATTATTAATAATATCATTTACACGAGAATAACAACAAACAAAATTATACACGTCTTCAATGACACACTCTTGATAAAGATGTCGTAGTCCCAGTTGCAATAAATACGTCGCTTAATATATTTAAATGAATATGTGGCGTATAATAATAACTAATATAATAATAATCTGGCAAAGGAAGTTAGCTACAAATATGGCGGAAACTTTGAATGAAAGCAGTTATTGAAGAATTTGTAGCTACATACACTGAGTGTAACAAAACCAATAGTCTTAATTATGCTAAGGCACTTTGAAATCATAACTAATAGCCCTTATCACTTTTTTTAAATAAATATTACGATTTCTGTTAATTTTTCTCATAAATTAGAATAGTAGACATTACCTCCTAGAACTTTAAGAACAGGAAATCCTTTTCTTAAATTTGTAAAAGTTCTAGTGCAATTGCACTGGCCAATATATTTAATATACAAGTATATTTGTATATGATTACAATAAACTATTATTATATATATTACATATACACCTATTTGCACCCTCTAATTATTTGCATGGTCTAAAGTTACTTAAATATTATTTCTACTCATATTATGTCATTTATGATAATATTTAGAAATATCGATGAATGTATAGTTGTCTGCCTTTGTGATTCGCTATATTTGAAATAATATGAGTTCATTTATTCCACAGCCCTTTAATTTCGTTTTTAATTCATCATATTCACTCTAACAATCCTAACTTTTACTACATTATTATGGTATGGCCTGTAACTTACCATCAGCCGTAGAATAACATTATGTATTACATTTACTCAAAAAATGTTAGAGTTAATTAAAAATGTTTTAAACGTAATAATTTAAATATATTGATTAATAGCGCATAGTAATATTACATGTAAATACATGCATAATACACATACATTACTATGTTTTACAATATTTCAATTTCGAAGTGTTTAACTGTTAGTTCGTTAGTCACTTTGTTAGGATACAATTTTGTGAGCCAATATTGATTTGCGCCTGTACCAACAATAATGTCGCAGTAAGTTGATAGATTGTTATTAAACTAAAATTGAGTAGAAAATTCCTGCACATTTCGTGTTTGACAAAATTTTCTCTTATATTTAAGGAGTATAAGGAAGGATTTATATTTTGTTATTTTCATTTAAAGTCCAACCAATAACGTAGTAATAAAAAGCATTCTGAAATTTGTTATAACCCTTAATAATATTCTAATATCAAGAGTTATATCACTCCTGCAATATTTCAGCTATTCATCCTCATTCTCTATACTTAACTGTAATGAAAAAATACGAACAGAGCAATTCTCGTGTGCTCCTAAAAGGTTTCCAAGTTCCAAAACCATAAATTTCACTTTGCTTTCGAAAAGTTTCAATTTTATTATGATTGAGCGAAATTGCAATTTGCTATTTTGCTTTTAACTGTAAATAAATGTATTTAGAATTTTAAAACACTTCTCACAGAAAAGTTATACATAAATTACAAAACTTAATAAAAATATTATAAGAATCAAAATACTTTAATACAGTTTTAATAGTGCAATGTATTTACTAATACTTTGTCCGCAAAGAACTTGAAGAACAAAAGTTCTGGAAGTAGAAAGAATGAAAATATCTCAAATTAATAAAGAGATCCAAACAGATATAAATAATAAACATATTAATAATATGAACAGTTATTATACATTCTGTGTACAAGTTATCTCATTAAGAACACATAACCCGTAGATTACTACACGTTGAAAAGAAATAGAAAGATATAGAATAAGCACTGCACATTGTTGTGCTCGTCGTCTTGAGGTATGTATAAGTAGTTAAGTTTCATTTCGCTCGTGTTCCGGTTTAAAGGCCGCAGACACTGAACCATAGTTTTGTTTATATACTAATAGTTAGGGGCAGAATTCGGCGATGCGGTGATACTTTGCCTAGAAGTTTTCTAGTATCGTAATTATGCTGCCTGTCTTCATGAATTTGATCCCTAGAATATATAATAATAAGTAACCATCTTTCAGCTTGTTTTTCAAACTGAAACTCGGCTCCATCCCTCACAAGCATAGATATTAAAAAAATAAACTTGCATCTGACTACGTATGTATAGAGGCAAGTAGTGTATTAATTTACATGTAAATATTTGTTTTATCAGCTACGTTTATTTCTTCTAGCAGAGGTTCTCCTACCAAATATCAACACGCCTGTCTTTCATAACAGTTAGCATAACATATTTGAATAATAAATATAATTAAACTAAATAGTCTACCAACTTAACTATTCATCCAAATACTTTCATGTAAGACTAAAATAATAATATTTTTGCGCAGTTTAGAAAATATTCCGCTTCTAAATATCTAATGGC
>DWGN01000354.1:0-10097 GCA_018247655.1 Euryades corethrus
CTAATCAATGTATGTTACCTTCAAATTCTATTTAGCGTTTTCTATAAACACAGAATTTAAAATGCCGTGGAAATACTTGCTAGGAATTATTGTTACATGAAAAAAAAAATGTATATTCAAAATAAACTATATTTAAAAAAAAAACTGTGTTACAACGAATGAAAGATGTTACAAGCGTACAATACAAAAGCGTCGCAATGTAGGACACAAGAAATGCGAACTCAAAAAAAATTATAAAATAAAAAACAAAAACCTTCTCGACTCTTGGAGAGATTGTCAAAATGTCGTATGTCGTTTTCATAGTGGCGTCAAAATTACGGAATAGAGCCTCCACACGCGGCAGCTGTGCTAAGTTCAGCGATTTCGGCCTCTATACACCGAGAGGGGTAAGGACCACAACCGTGTGAAAACATGTCATTATTATTATTATTGCGCTTCAACACTTATATTCTCTTGCAACAGTTAATTCAATATTAAAAATATAACGTAAACAAAATAAATCAGTGAAGCAAAAATAAATAAAATTATAAATATATGTACAAAAAATCCAAACACCAATTGTTATTTATTGAGTAGAACGCATTATCACTTAACTCAAGGTCGGATCATAAATAAAAAAATAACATATTTAGGTTTAAAAAAAACACTAATTTTTATCTCTAAATATAAGCAAAGGTAAAGCATAATCAAGTTTGGTGTTTGCATAAACATAAAAATAAAAAACCTCCACCACAACCAAACCCATCATGTGAGTGATTAGACAACACAAATTAGTGACATATAAACATAAACAAAACACTTTATAAAACGGCGTGCTTTAATCGTCAGAGTTACCCACTCTACACTTTTTACAAAATAAAACTCTATTGATTAAAGACACAGCTAAAAAAACTACTATCACTTCATCTATTGTGGGCCATACATTTCACCTCAATTGTAAAAGGTGTTGAATGACAATAATAAAGAAAGGCCAAAGATAGTTAAGAGTGCTCTCTAACAATAATTTGACTTTATATATTGACAGCCAGCAACATAGCGATACTAATTAATAAATATTAGGTGGTGGCAGACATTAAGGCCAAAAACTCTACCACCAGCCAAACTTCACAATTTGTTGAAGATTTTTTTGGTCAATAATTTATAAGTAAAATTTGCTATATGCACATCTTGTAACATAGGACAAATAAATTGCGCAACATTAAAAAAATTGTAGTACGCAAAACGAGTCATACCTGTTTCGTGCTCTGGTCTCTTCTCTTCTCGATATACCTTGTGTCTGTACCGCTGTCCAAGGAACTATCTTTCGAGCCATCTGAATCCACCCGTTTCTCTAAGAAAATTTATTTAAGTTATCAAAATTGTGAAATTTTTAACCAAAGAGCATACTTAGCTTTAATAAAATGGTAAATATTGCTTTAGACGTTTAGATATAAAATATCGCTTTGGTATATACGTTACCACGGTGTTACACACCATCCCTTTAACGCAAAGGTTTTCTTTTGCCAGTTTTTGACTCTAGCAAAAATGCTACCACCAATGTAGTAAATGAAAAACTCGTTAATATTGCCTTAATTAAAATTAATAGACTAATTTAAATTTGAATTGAACTTTTTATCACCAATAACTTATTTTACAACTCACCGGGCGCTGGCTGTATCCTGGATGCCCATTTTCCACGAGCTGGTGGAGCAGGAGCTGCAGGGGTAAGCGGACCGTCAGGAGCCGCTAACTCATCGCCTAAACTCTTCTTCGCCCACGAAGGCAGCTTACCAATCCTTAAACTAAAAATAAATTATCGATGAAATGAATTTACAATAATTCTACAAAGCCAGATTTTTAATATAATTCTACATAGCTATAAGAAAGCTATAAGAGGATTAAAAGGGTCACCATGTGTTTAACTATACGCCCGGTAATACCAATGAGACTAGTTAGAAAAACATTAACTGTTTGGCGGCAGAATTAGAAGGTGCGGTGCTGTCTACCTCGCTCGACCGGATACATGATCCACGTCGCCATAGACCGTCCAACCGAGAGAGACGAGCGGAAACAAAAACAAATTAAGTATAAATTTTATAATACATACGTATAATCTGCAACAACCGGCGTGCTGAATTTATTACTGTCACCTAAATCACGCGGCGGCGATCCTAATTGCGAATCTGTCTCGCTGTCCAACCCAGAAGCTCCATTGGTAGCCTGAGGTACTTTCCTTAAAATATATTATAATACATATTTATATAATAATAACATCGTTTTTTATATAACATTCAAAACAAAGTATTTATATAATATATAAGAATATGTACCTGCCCTGTCGTATAGCTTGCTGTGCCAATCTGGCCCTCATGGTGACCACCATATCGTGGGGCACGCGCCACACAAATATGCAGCCGTCGCCACTGGCTGATACCAAGTGCTGGCAGTCTGGAGTGAACCTGGAACAAAACATTTTATGGAAGCTATAAATCTGCTCAACAATAAAATATATTGTCATGTGTATGTTTAGGCAAAAGTCAAAATAAATTAATAGAGATATCAAACTTTAAATAAAATTGCTCATGTGAGACAATCAAACATGATAAATACCATGTCTAAATATTTTATACAGACTATATAATAAAGCATACCTTAATCCAGTAACAATTTCTGAATGCCCATACATTGTTGCCATACATTCGCCTGAATAGTAGTCGTAGACGCTCAGAATTTTATCAGTACTTGAGGTAGCTAAGTATATCCCACTATTATCTAATGCAACCTGAAAAAATATTTTAGCCAGGAGTGTATTTATATATAATGTAAAAAATACGAAACGTTTTTCTGGCTTTTTAAGAAATAATATTAAATCTTTTACCTTAATAAGCGTGCCGTCTTCAGCAGTGGTGCCCCGAAAAGTCTTCGTGTGCCTACCATGTGCTGCGCTGTACACTCTTACATTACGATCCTGGTAATTATAATACAAGTAATGTTAAAAATAACAGACAATAGAAATATATGCGTTTGCCAACACAATTTAATAACGATTTAAGCTTTTACTTCAGCTTTGTTTTTTTAATTTCTCGATTTTAGTCCAAATAGATCTCAGAACTCCGGATCTAGATTTAAAAAAATCTATGCACAGAAACGAACCTAATACAGTTTACCGGCTTTAAAGCAGTATTTATACTACGTTAAAATTTTTAAATAATGTAAAAAATATAATAATGTATAGCAATATATTTTAGCATTGGTTCCATTGTGTAGTACATTTTCATCTTCAGAATTCAAAAAGGCAGTTTTTATTACTTTCGGTATAATTCGTAGCCTTTTTATAATCACATTATATTCTTAAAATAATTACCTGACAAGCAGTGAGTATATGCCGACCGCCTGCGTCGACCTCCATATCATAAAGAGTTGTACGTCCCGATACATTTTGTCCTCGAGCGAACTGGTAACTGCCATCTTGCGTCTAGAAGTCAATGATTTTGTTTCAATAAAAATTCATTCAGTCGACATCTACATGTTTTTAGTTCTTTAAGGTTTAAATGAACTAGAAGGTATATTCATATCGTAGAACATGTGACGATTAGGCAGTATAACCTCGACATTTTTGTACATCTTTTAAGAATAAGTAAAGTAACTTTATCTTACATGTTAGGATTTTAAATCAATGTTTCATATAACATGAATGTACAATGAATTTATTTATTTCCATAGAGCTTACAATTGCTCTAATTTTCACACGGTTTAAGTGTGGCATGGCCATTATAATCTAGAGACTGGCTATCTTCAATTCGTGAGTCACATAAGTCTCTAAACTGCAGCTCTTGGGTTCCATACCCAATGTTATATATTTTATAAAAATAAAAAAAAAATCGTTCTGAATCGATTAACACGAATTAGGCATCATTTTTATCTCTCAGTCACTGGTAATTCCCACTTTTTGCAATGCTATGGCTTTTTTCTATTGGTTTCTTTATGGATATCTATATCGTTAAATTACCAAATTTATTGGAAATAAATACTATTGAGACTCTTGAATAAGTAGTCTATGTATCTATTTTTTCTTATCAATAAATAGTTTTATGTTAAAAAATTTAACATAAAACTTTATTTAAGCCAGTATTATTTTTGACGGCTAGAAACATTTTTTAGACACTAAATCATTTTAAATTTTGTAAATTTTAATTTTCAACTTGAATTTATTGTGGATCCCCGTGTTAGGTAATGAATTTAAAGTGGGTTTGAAAAAAATATAGATAAAGATTTTACTGTTTTGAGTTGTCTGAAGAGTATAGTCTTATCTGCCCCACAAGACACCATTTGAAGTCCAGAGCTAGAGTTCAAGAAGCGGACCGCTGTAATAGACGAGGAGTGTTCGTCTAATGTCTGCAGTATTTGGTAACCCTGGAAAAATTGTTCTCATAAAGTTAATAACGACAGTTGATATAAAGACATTAGTTATAAAATCCAATCCGGCATGTTATGGACAACTAGTGACAAACTGTTTTTATAAGAATTTACTATAATTATATATTACAAGCACAGTTATCATCTCAACTACAACCACATTCGCAAATCAAACTTCCAATAATAGGGAGGTACTTCATGAAGAAAAGCCACATTGTAATAACAAAGTATATCACATCACACATCACACTGCTTTCTTAATACAAAAAATATTATTAAAAAGCATCTTTTGGATCGATTAGCAGCTATAATCATGTATCATAAAGGTAGTAAGATTAAATTGGTGATAAAATGCCAGAATACGGTCATCCCCTGGTGTTATATGGTCTGTTTTGAAACAGCCTAGTAACAGCCTGTTCAATATTTTATAGGACTTTTAGGTAGCATTAAGACCTGGTAGAAGTTTAAATAGGCGGAATATGCACTTACCTTCTCTACAAGGAATACGTGCACAAGGCGATCGCGCGAGGCAGAGGCGAGCAGACGTGGGTGGGCAGAATACTCCAGACATAGGACTTCGGCGTCGTGGGCTTCGAGCGTGTGTAGCGGTGCGCCGTCCGAGGTATGCACCCACACGTTACCAGCACGGTCGCCTGCGGCCACGTGCTTCCCACACGGCGAAACGCGCACACACCTAACGCGCACACACAAACATATAAACTATGTAAGATCCAATAAATTTCTAACGTTCACATTTATATTTATGTTCTAGATATAGTATTTTATTGGATGATGAAGTCACAGGTCAAGTAAATGTGCTTTCACTGATGAATGACGATCTCTAGCAACAGACACCGTCAGCAGTCTATGGTTTAACTGCAGCACAATATGTGTTTGTAACTATTTAAATTACGGTAATGATGAAACGTTTTGATTGCATTTAACAGGGAGCACAATGCACAACGTTGTTAACAGCAGCTAAGTCTTAAGTAAGCTAAGTTACTCTAAGTTATCGTTTCGCAAGTCTCGTCGGCAAAGTAAAAGAATTATATTTACAAATTTTATAAAGGGGACCTAATTCAAATATTTCTCTCTAAATCAATTATTACTTTGGTTTCTTTCATATCTAACATGAAATTGATTGAAAATACAAAACATATTCTTTAGTAGTTTGATGTAAACATAAACTTTTAAATTGTAAAAAAAAATTATACCGACAACGTAAAAATGTGTAAAGTGGGAGTAAATTGAAGTAACAGTAATCACCTGACACCAATCTTGTCATCATAGGTCTTCGATTTGTCCTTGTCGCTGGTGGCAGTCAAGTCCACGTCCTTTAGGAACTTCAACTCAGGATCGATGTATATTATCTTATTTAATTCCTAAAATTAAATAATCGCTGAATAAGTAATGTTTTCAAAATATATTATTGTTATCACTGTTATAATGATGAACGGTTTTTTTAAATTCTTTGCTTTATTATTTAATAAATGTCCACTGCTGGGCATAAGGATAACAAATCAATTTTATCAGATCAGAATGTTTGCTTGTCAAATCTTTCAGCTCACTTGTAAATATTTTTCTTTCTCTTCTCTATCAACTCCCTATATCTAATCGATTTTCGTAAGGTTATTTACTATTTCTTTTTATAAATAAAGTCATTCAAATTTTTGACCATAAGTATCATATATAAATTCTAAAACGGTCGGGTTTCACAAAGTTTACCCACGTTGCTGTAAATGTTGGGCCCAGTGGGATTTAGGCTCCACACGCGAACCGTGTCGTCGCTGGAGCAGGTGAGAAAGCTGCCCGCGGGTAGGGCCGCTTCGCTCGTACCGCACACCATGTCTACACCCCAGATACACGCCGAATGGTATAACGCTGAATGGGACTTCCCGACCTGTTATTGGTTATAAAACATCAATATTAACAGGTATTTAAAGCATTTTCTTTAAGTCTACTTGTCTTGCCATGGACCAGGTAATATAGCAGAGCCTAAATAACGTCTTAAGATACGATGAAATTTTTAATAATAAAATTTGTGTCGTACTGACCCGCTTAATATCACGAACGTCCCACACATACAGGCTGTGGTCGTTATACACACAGGTCAACTTGTGGTTCCGTTCGTCGTACGTTAAAGCGATTGCATCGGGATAACGCGCGTTAGTCGGCTGCGTGAACATGTGACTGTAATAAATAAATAAAAAATAATTATAATCTTATCAACAAAGTAAAGTTTAGAGTAAGAATTACCTTTATAGGAACTCTGAAGCTAAATAGTGAACTATTAAACAATTCAAACTTAATGTGTTTTAGTAAAAGGAAGGAGAGAGAGAAAGATAGAGGAAGAAGTCACAAGGAGATACGGAATACATAAGGAAAAGACTATATTTTAAACATGAAAGACGCATACTTCTTAGACCGATTTGTGAGACACATCGTAAGAAATCATTAGTTGCAGGAGATGTAGTTGATAGAGAATATAAATCCAATAACATTTTAATTTTGTAGGAATAAGCTTTACTTACTTAATATTAACACCCTGCGATACATCGACGCCTAAATAATGGGTGCGTGGTAACGTTGTTATGTAGCGCAACGAGTCCGGCGCGAAGCAACGCACGATACCCTCTGCGCAACCCACGAAGATGTAGTTCGCACCGATCGCCATGCAGTTTGCCGATGTTGTCTGGAAACAACACAATTAATTATAAAAAAATAGCATTCATAGTATATGTTAATTAGATAATTTCAGTATCATACTACTACTGTTCAAACTTCATCAAAAATTTAGACCTTAAATTAATCCAGCGATCGTCATTTTACAAAGCAATCAATTTAGCTGTAATGTTTAAAGTTTAAGCATGTGTTTAAAAATTATCAAGTGTTTGTAAATTGTTACTTTTAGTTTAGTTTCTTTTCATAATATTTACAAAGTTTTATATTAGTAATAGAAAAAACCATGAGTATTGGATTAACCCATTATTTTATTAATTTAACTAAATATCATATATCTCGTTTAAGTTATTATTATTTAGCATAATACTATTGGAAGAACAAAGATAGCTACAGATAAAACAGAAACTTATCACTAGTAAAAAAGTATTTTATACCTAAAATATTTAACTATTTGATAGTTAAAATATATTTAGCTTACCCTCAGTTCTACCCATTTATCAAGTAACCGCCTGCTGTTAAATTCGCATAGCAGTCCACCTCTTGTAATTGCGTAAGTGCTGTCAGCGGCCTCCCCTCTTCCGCAAACGACGTCACAAAACTCGTTGTCTTTTTGCTCACCCAAGATCGCAGATCGGCCCATGAGAGGTACTGGCTCTTTGAACTAAAACCAAAATGTCACGTTAGATTGAATGTTATTTTATAACCTATGACAGTATTATTTATTCATATATACATCATTTTGTAATAACAAATTATATGGTACATATAATTCATAAAAGCAGGATATTAAAAGGGTTGGTGGTACATCTGTTCACATCCCATAATAATAACTTCTTAATGACTTTACGGTTTTAGCCAAAAATAACAGCCCACCCCAAAATTGACTCAAAACTAAATGGTACCATAAGCTTAGGGAGACAGCTAAGCAATTAGATGCTGCAGTACATAAGTTTTCTAAGCCTCTTCAGAAATGTAATTTGGTGAATAAATAGTAGGCAACTAGTACATGCAATTTTGTTTTTTGACATATAAAAAACTGTAATATAATTAACAAATATTTCAATCACCTTTGCATTTCTTGAATATTTCAAATACCAGAACTTGACATGTCTGAAGCCAACTGTTACAAAGTAGTTACCACTCTCTGAGAAACTAACAGCTTTCACTCTAGATGATACCTGAAATAAAAAAGGTGTAAATTAATAAATACTTCGAATATTATTTACAGACAAATTAAGGTTTACTATTGTTAGATAGAACAAAAGGAGATATATCATTATTTTGAATAAATAACAAAATCAGAAAAACACAGAGATTATTTACAAACAATAACCATAACATTACATTTGTTAAGATAATTACTATTTAACATAATCATTGTTTACTGTATAAGGTGAAGTAAACTGGGCATATTTAAAGTATTTAAACATAGACAAACATGTGTTTAAGTCATTTTTATGGAAAACTATTATATTTATATAGACATTATTACTTTCTATGTATATCTACTTTGACAAAAACATACATTTTTTATACAAATGTTTTATCACAAATAATTAAAAACTCTTACCTTATTACTAGCAAGTTTGAGATTGGCCCGCCAATCCCAAACATTAACTATCATATCATGTTGGGAACCAACCGAGACTAGATACTTCGATGACGTCGAAAAGGCCTGAAACATTGAAATATTTTTTGGTTTTTATGACAGCATTAATTTAATTACGACATTATAACAGAAACTAGCATAAATGTTATATATGAAACATGGTTTACTTCATACAATTTCAAGAATCTTAGAATACTAGTAGTTAATTAAGATGTATATTATTCAATATTTATTTTAATATCAATTTTAGGATATTGAAGTGAGTAAATCTATAAGATGAAAAGAAATAACATGTTCAAAAATAAAAATATTATGTTATATTAAATTTAGTAATATTATTGTACATTCAGATCTATACAATTTTTTCTTCCTAACAATTGTTTGAACAAAAACAAAAACAATATGCTTGTCTATATGCTAGTTTATAAAACATTTATTCAGATACTGTGACTCGGGATTCCAGAAATTAAAGACCAGGAATAATATAGTAAAAAATTCTCATTTACAACCTTTTACACATTTAACTCAATATTTAACAAAGCTTACTTTAATGCACATTGTTATTATTATTATGAAAAGATAATAGTTTCTATAAATTTACTTACAACACAATTAACGCCATGGGTGTGACCAGGGAATTCTGCTATCTGTACTGCTCCAGATGCTGACGGATCCTAAAAATAATGAAATGTTAATAAATAAAAAGAAACCAAAAAAATACTTGACAACAAGTGTTTTCTACTGGTCAATAGATGGCGTTGGTTTATTGATTAATAATTTTATAAGTAACAGCCGCTACATAACTCTCAAACATATTAAGACAAAAAAAATATGTCTAGCATTTTATCTTTTAAGGGTACATGGTTCAAAGTCTGATGATAAAAGAAGGTTGTAAACCCCGTCAATAGCGGATTACCGATCGATGACAAAGTTGCCTTGCATTTTATATTTTTAAGGGTACATAGTTCTTCAAAGTCTGATGATAAAATAAGGTTGTAGGCCTTGTCAATAGAGGATCACCGATCGATGACAAAGTTGCCTTGCATTTTATCTTTTTAAAGGTACATGGTTCAAAGTCTGATGATAAAAGAAGGTTGTAGGCCTCGTCAATAGCGGATCACCGATCGATGATAAAGATATCTCCTATACGCATCATGATTTTTCACAAACCAATAAATCCTAATGATAAAACAGGAACTCACCTGCAGATCCCATACCCTGACGGCGGGGGCATGTCCGCACTCGCCTGTGGCCAGGTAGCGGCCGTCCGGTGAGAACGCGACACAGGTAACGCTTTTGCGCGACGCGTTCTGTACGTGCGACTGCCTGTTCTTCCGCACATTATACAGTACTACTGTGCAACTGAAAAATAAAAATACATCGGTTTATATATATATATATATATATATAT
>DWGN01000355.1:0-10089 GCA_018247655.1 Euryades corethrus
GTCTGCGACGGTCATTCAGTTAAACTTTACTTTTGAGGGTTGCGCCTCGCGTTGTGGTTTGACACTCTATCTTTTTAGACTCTTTTGAAGCTTTCATGGTTCTATGAACTTTCAGCGCTAATCTGTAATATTCAGTCTCATCTGAATTTATAATATCTGCAAACGCTCCTGCATCATGCCTGATGTCGTATAACTAAAAATTATTTGTCGCGACTTAGTATAAAACGATATTAAACTACCATACGGAATAAGTTTGTTACTCAGTCATGTATACTTAGTTTGTACAATGGTTAACAATATGTACAAACAGTTGTAACATTGAAGTGTTGTGCTGTATCGTGATTGTCAATGAAATTAAGAAACGGAGTATAAGTAGACCAAGTACAAGCAAAGGCTTGCGTCAAAAAAATACCTTTACAGCAGCTTTCACTTGCTGCATAATCGATGGAGGTTTCTTGGCATCTCCTCGCGGTCGCGACTTAAAAATATCGAACAATGCAGGCAGTCTACTAACACCACTCGTACCTGTTAACAAAGAGAAAATTTCAAAAAAATTTAATGTGTAACTAATTTTGTTATTAATTACGTTTTATAATATCAATTTCAGGGCATATTACTTAAAAATAAATTCGTGAATGGGTTAAGTACAGAGCTCTCAATCGCATAAATATGTTAAAACTCAGAATACAACGATGCTATTATATATACAGATTTATAATATGAAGGTAGTAGATAGCCAGGCGGGATCGAAAAGATCCTGCCACCATTTACTTATGAGGCCGGAATAAAAAGGCACTTTGTTCAATTCCATGTTAAAAGTATAGTATATTACGAAGCAAATATTATAAAAATAAACATTGGGATGTACTGTTATGGAATCTCTGTCAACTAGACTGAATTTTAAAAATAAAATATTAAAATCTTATTAAATTTAGGCATAATTAATATATTAATGATTATATAAATATATAAATAATTTTTCTATGAAGTATCTCTTTAGATGTTAAATAAAGAATTTGTTGTATATTAAAGAAATTAATATGCATTTAACTCATGTAAATATCCATATGGAATAAATACGTTTTAATGAAATTTTTATATTACAGCAACAGTTAAATATTAAGAAACCTTACAGTTATTATATTTGCATAGAAAATATTCAAAGGAAACCTTTTTAAGCTAACTCCACATTCTTAGAGTTTTGGTTGCAATAGAAATACAATGGATTCGTCTTTCATTACATGCTTTACCATTAAAAGTTACACACTGACAAATATGAGCTTATTTAGTCATTTGGATTCGTAGCCAGTTTACAGTGCAATTTAACAATGGATAATTAACATATTTAAACAGCTAAATACCATGTATAGTTTGCTGGTACATAAGATGAGGTTGACCATCATCAGAGGAGCCACGCTGTTTTCGACCGCCAACGGACTGAGAGCTGACTGTGATTGCTGCATCCAATCTCTGCTCTGAAATTAAAATTTATTTTATATTAATAGCTTCTTTACAAGATCTTTATTAAGCTTAATATAATATATAGCATACATCAAGTTGAGTAGAATACGTACTATCCAAGTATATTAGCTTATTGTAACAAAATGTATAAGGAAATTTAAATAAAAAAATCGAAATCCTATTTGAAGAATTTGTCTGACTTTTAACATATAGAATAAACTATATATAGTCCATTATTTATAGACGTGTAAATATTTACATTGTAGTAACATAACTAATTTATTTTCAGTAAGTAAAACTGTTGTTTCACTATAATCAAAATATTCTGTATTAAAACAATTGTACCACAAACACTTTTCAAGGTGTAATCTTAGTATCCAAAAGTGCTGTCAATACTAAACCAAACCATATCCTGATTCTGTCAATTGTGTATGCCTAATTATAATAACAATGTTATATTAATAAATAAAACTACATTAAACTGTATTTAACAATATGTACGTCAAATGTCATAAGCAAGGAAAAAATATTATCGAGTAATTTTTCTTTTTTTGCTTTTTATTACTA
Organism: Euryades corethrus; assembly: GCA_018247655.1. Classification (NCBI taxonomy): domain Eukaryota; kingdom Metazoa; phylum Arthropoda; class Insecta; order Lepidoptera; family Papilionidae; genus Euryades; species Euryades corethrus. The sequence continues at coordinate 2,029 of DWGN01000355.1, forward strand.
CGACACAACTTGTTAATTTTATTATATTCGTTCAACCTGATTACTACATTAATCGATACAACAATAATAAATAAACAAATTAATAAAAATACTGTCTAAGATGTACGCAGCATAATATTCAATTTATACATTGAAACGATTTATACGATTGTTACGCATAAAACCTCTCTAGATTCCAACTGTTGGTTATGATAGCAATAAATGATAACTCTATCATTAACAATCAACATTTCCACTTTAAGCTAAATTAACTAAAAATCCGTGTCAACAATACTAACCATTAAGTAATAGAGTAATAATGATATTTCCGCTTTGAAAAATGCTTAAACTAGACAACTATTGGACTAACTTGGGACATGCGTTAGCGTCTTATGATTCATAACGACAACGGTGATATGGTGCTTCTCTACCGTCTCACAATTATACAATTTACCACCAAGTTTAAGTTTTTGTTTGTCGCTTTATTAAAAAATCAAATATTTGGTACCACAAACTGTGGTTCGAAATTTTTATATAGTTCACTAGGGTCACAATTGCCGAACCTAAATGTCTAAGATATGATTATTGAGATTTAAAAATAAAACTGAGTTTTAGTTGATACTTTCTAATTTTTTTTTCCTTTACTCTTAACGATACGAAGTAGTTTTTTCTTTTAATCAACCTTACAACAAACAACTTTTAATAACTTTCATGTATATGATGGTACAAAAATGCATACAGCTAAGTAGTGTAAATCAGGATATGTAAACAGATGAATTATTATTATGGCATATTATTTGTATCAAGGTTAAACATAAACGGATAAAGAAACGTATTATATAGAAGCAATGTTTCTTTTTTGGACTTAATCATCGCAAACATATGAAACCGACCTATCAAATACATTAAAGAGAAATAATGATACAAAGTAGCTGAAATAAACATTTCATATATCCTGAACAATTTCCATAGAACATCTAATTTCTGTATCAAATACATTATGAATTAGGCTATTCAATATCAATATGGCCAATCGTCAACTAGCTACATCTCAGATTGTATATTAATTTACAGTAACCAACCGTTGCGAAGATGTCATCGTTGACTTTATTAATTCTAATTTTAATAGCTATTGAGCAATCCCACTTGCCTACCTTAACGATATTTAGCAACACTTATCGATACCGTACAAAACAACCTTGATTACGAGCCCACGAATACAGAGACCTTTATTACTTATGCAACCGTTCTGCTATAAATATTTTCTATATCATGTGATTAACTTGTTTATGCAAAACATTTTCGTTTCGTTTCAAGGAGCTCGTAAACAGGTTATAGCGAAAAAATTATTAATCATTTAACGCTAGGAAAAATTGTTACTTATATCGATCAAAATGAAATAACTAAATGATAAATAATTACCACGTTTTTGTCTTCTCTCATCGCTGTTCCTTCGGTCTTCTTCTGCAGTAATTACTTTTTTGTTAATATCCTGTTCTCTGCGTGGCGCCTGCGAACCCCATGTACTAGACCGTGATCGTCTTGTATCTTTGTTTTGATGAAGATTATTGTCCACTGCTTTCTTATCGGGAACCGTAACCTTAACCTTATTGGTTTTTTTAAGCGAGTGCTGGAAAAAATATCGTTACCTGGTATCATTTATTCAATACCTTTATATATATAAAATGTATACATAGGCGTAACTAAAAAAATTAAAAGGTGTAATACTTCAATTACATTTGGTTCATTTAGATACTATCTGCAAATCATCACCGTCATTACTATAATATCCCCATTCATTAAAAATGCTCTTATATGGAATAAAAAAATTAAAATTACTAGTAATATATGATATACTTTGAAATTATTGAACTATTACCTTTACCTTAGGTTCTTCTGTTCGTTTAACCCAAATGTCCTCTGAGCTGGTTGGCAAACCGTCAACAGTAGATCTTATTTCTATCAGACTACTGTCAAAATAATTTTTATCAAGATGGCGATTCTGCCCTGCGAAAATCGATCGTACATTTGGCCTTTGCTCTTCAGCGCCTTTTGTGCCGAAATGAACGGTGTGAGCGTTATGAACATGAGAGCGAAGAGCTTTTTCCCTTCTCTTCAAAGGACCGGGTAGAGTTTCGGTAGGGATAACAAGAAATTTGTGTTTGGCTCCTATAACAGTGTGCTTAGAAACTCCTCCGCCATCTTTAGAAAGCATCGCTTTGTCTGGTGATTGTTTATCGTGTACTTGGCTATCATGATCTTCACTATCGATGCTCATGTGACGTTCACTAGATATATCCTCTGCGCTTCTTTGAGACTCTACTGCCGAGTACGGACTAACCGACGAAGGCAGTAAAACATTATCCTTTTTTTCATCATCCTCGTCTTCTTCACGACATTGCGACAGACGGCGGCGCTCCGTGTAGGGCATTGTTGAATTAGTGTTACCACTCGAAAGATTGTTACAGTGGTTCATAAAATAATGCTGAAAGAAGCTATCAGTTTCTGGGGTGTCATTGTTATCACCTTGAATGATATCTTTAAGGGCAGCTAGAGATGTTATTGTGTTGTAGTTTATAGCATTTACTAAATCTTCACTATCCGTAGAACTACCTGAACCACTGCCGTTTTCGTCGTGTACGACCAAATTATTGTCCGTGGTTTCCGACTCCATTTTCTGCGTCGTCTCATTTTTATAAAGGTTGTTCACCTCAGTATTCGAATTTCGTTTGCTTTGGGAATCCATTGAACAGCATTCGCAATTTTTCTATTAAATAATAATATAATTGTTGGGCAGTTTCTTCTTTACGTATAATATATCACAAACAGTCACATATTATATACTTTACACTTTTTTGTTGGTTACGTAATGTCAAAACAGTTTCTCTGACTTCCATCACCGAACGGAGCAGTAATTTCGAAACAAACCCTCACCAGCGTACATTGCACTGATCTGAAATCTCCTGTTACTTAAATAATCGCATTCCTCTTTCATTTTACATATAACTGTAGAAATATTTAATATTCATTCAATTGAAATAGTTATTGTAAATTTACTGTTAATTTTTTAAATAAACACTAAGTTATCACTTTAATATTTGTTACGTACATATTAAAGTCACGCATAGTACTATTGATCTAACTAAATATTTCTTATCAATACTTTAAATATTTACTTTACTTTCCCTAATTATCTATCTAATTTATAACAACCAAAAATCGTCAACTGAGTATCAGATCTATGCCAACTTGTAGGGACAAATCTCTAACTAGTGTTTTATACTTGGTTTTTAAAAAACTCTGATAGCTGAGATCAACAACTAAAAATTGCTAAATATTCTTTATACAATACTAAAACTTTATAACTGTGAGCAAAAGTACTCGATATTAAAAGGAACGTCTCCATTGCTCATGATAAATATGTTAGGTACTACAACATCGGAAACTCTGCCACTGAATAGAAGCGTTGTTTTAAAAGGTACTGAAGCTCGGAACAACATTTAGGTAAAAGACTTACATCTCATGTCTTAAGACTATTCACACAATTTAGTGCTAAATAAACATTCTCACTTTCACCACTTTGTTATGGACATGTGTATATCATGACAGACATGCTGTGCTCATCGTTTGGTGGAATTAAACTATTTAAATATTGGGTATACCGCATGTAATATTTTTGAGAAAACATACGATTTCAAATATCATTATTATATCCCATTATAAATATATATATAAAAAAATCGACTGAATCGGGGATGTTTGGTATGAATTGTGTCAACTTTGATAAAGGTTCGACGTTTGCAATGCAAACATGATCATTATTGTATTATAGCGTTTGTATTTTAGCAGTGTTGCTGCACGAGATAATAATAACACAATGATGACATGGAATAATAATAAGCTTCTTAGCAGCCGTTACTTTTTTAGCTTAGCATAAAACAACTTAGGACTGTATTGATGTATAATTTAATACAATAATCTTTATCTTAATAAACCGTGAACATGCAGCATTGCGGATAATACTAGCAAAGGTCAGGTCTTGAGATATTAATGTTAATAATATTGTTACGTAGCAAAACAGGAACTTGGTGATCCGATCCCTGCTTATTAAATTGTTTTTAGGGGGCTATTGATTTATGGTAAGGGTTATTTTCAGATAAGAGATATTGACAGATATTTTATTACATATTTATCAAGGATAAAAATATGCCTAATGTTGACTTTTACCTATTAAAATTAAGTTTAAGTCAATCTTTTTATTACCAAAACATAAAGTGGCCAAAAGAATTGAATTAAAATTCCAATTTTTATGAACGAAATATTGACTTATGTTATGACATTGAAATTATAGACAGTTTAAAATTTTATACCATCACAATCATTAATGCCATGGTGGTAAGCTAAACAATCTAGTTGGTATTACATAGATATTTATAATCTTGTACTTAAATTTGTGGCATGTAATCTTTTTGACATATGAATTGAAATATATAAAAGGATAATAACAATAACCATATTAGTTGTGTGTAAATAATGGCACACCTACTTCTTTTTTGGTTTATAAAGCAATACATGGAAAAGAAATGCAAGCTCCTTATAACACGGCTTTTAAAATTTTACTGAAAGACAGTAGTAATAAAAATTGATATCATTTATTACTATAGTAGATGGCTAGCTAGTGCAATCATTCAAATGTTGAAGAGAGAAATTGTCGTAGAATGATAATATTTGTAAACTGTCTATACGTAAACAATCAAAATGACAACTAACAATATAAAAAGTGATGCTTGCACTATGTTATGAAGATGTTTAAAATATTTAAGACACGAAAATTTTACTCTAATAAGAATAAAGTTGACCCTTGACCTATATACCTAATTATCACATTATGATTCAAATAAGTTCTAGTGTTATCTTCAAGCTTTCCAAACGTCACTGTATAAGATACCTAAAGATAAAATGGCAAATATATTAATAGTGCCGAATGCGTCTACATGCTACAGTTAACATCAAAAAAAACGAAATTATCAACCAGCTCATTCCTTAACCAAACAACAGTGATAACAAATTCAAGGCGGAAACGAATGATTAGAAATTCTCAATGACATCCACGAATTATTTTGGATTACGTCTTTTCATTTAATAAAACGTTAAATATTTATAGTTGTTTAAATATACATACAATATAACAATGCGAACATATTAATATTTTTTTGCTAAGTGTGAAATAAATCGCAATAGTGTCTAATGGTTAAATAATAATTGCGCCGTCACCCCGAGGATTACCTGGAAGTCAAGCATAACTCTTCCGATATCAAGAATACGCACTGTTATAAATACTATGTGTACGGAGAATTGCAGGCGCCGGAAGTCCCCTCTGCGAAGGGGCAGTGTCAGCAACTACTATAAAAAGGGTACTTCCCGTGGCTCACGACGCCGCTAGTCAGTCTTTCGCCATTCATCATACTCTACTTAACCATTAGTCAGTCAACCTGCATGTATTGTCAATAAAGCCAGTCCAGTTTTCCAATTCGTTTTTATTAATTCTAATTGTATTCCATTTTATCTTGTGAAATAAACTTAGTGCAATAAAAAGTGTTTTTTTAAAACCTCAATCAAGAGAGGTCTGAAAAATTGTATGGACAAAAGAAATTTAATTTTAATCCATAATTATCTGGCAGCAAAGTTTCTCTAATTATTGGAACAGATACAATAGTTGTTTTGTAATATTTATGGTTTTACGTTACGTTTTATTATATTTAAGGTTTACGTCACGTTTACGTTTTGCATTGTGATTTTTATAAAAACTCCAGGTAATGTATTTTTTTTAAATTAATCTCTAGAGTACATAATGCGTCCAGCGATATCTATGCACAGTGAATACTTAGTGATACGCGTCAGTAAGTAATAAGTAATAATGTAATTGTTGACATTGGATTGCTTGCACTCGATTAACTGAATACCGGATTTCTTTATCATATTTGCTGAGAGAGCAATCATAAATTTTAATCCAATTTCGCATAAACACGCATTTTTTATAAGTAATTTTCAAATAACGGTGCGATAATATGGACGAAATATAAAAATATCGACTACAAAGATAAATTTTAAATAAAAACAGGTAAATTTATTTGTTTACAAATAACATTACAACCTATTTAACTACAATTGCGTTAATCCTGAAATAATCAAAGTTGATGATAAATTACATTCAACATTAAAGTAATCAAATAACTAACTTTACTTAATGCTTTTAAAAGAATCATTCGTTTAGCATGTCATGGATTAGTTGAGATTATAGGTGTATAAAAGGATTTACTATACATTACACAATTACACTTATGCTCATCATCTTTATACCTGACTAAATCCATACAGAGATTTATAACAAAAAAGGCTATCCTCTTTTTGAATATCCAGGTAAAATTATGAATATGACTGAATACCTGCTGTATTACATCAAAAATGATATTTGTTAACAAAAATACACTAAACAAGAAACAAATACTGTTTGATATGCTTGTTATTTATTAGGCTTGGGATATAACCAAAAATATTTAGTAGAATGAAATTATAATGTATGTACAATCATACAAACAAGAGTGTTAGTATTCTGTTATACTAATATAAGAAGAACAGTACTTGAACTATACACAAGCTGTCATTAATTAATCTGAGCTCAACCCAATGCATTACCTCATACACACTGGGTTCATTCACGTTTTTTAAAGGCACATTATTTAAAGATTTGTATATTTTTGACTTTGTACCAGCATTTTTTACTTTATTTATTTAACCTTTTTATCACTGAAAAACATGATATAAAAATAAAATTAAGATTACAATATCAAAATGGCAGACATAATGCCAAAAGGCATTCTCCTCCAGTCAACCTTTTGTTGACCCTTAAGTGAAGAAAATGTGAAAAACATAAAATTGGATGCAAATAGAAACTCAAAACATAAAATCAATAATAGTAAAAATATGTACATACACATAATAAGAGACAATTGGATGTACATTAAGTCATGTAAGTACAGTAAGTATAAAACTTAGGCAAAGTTAAATGTTTTTTCGGTTTGTGTTTAATTTAATTTCCATTGTGTTTCTCTTTTTGTGGTTTTTTTATAGTTTTATAATTTTTTATTTCTATTTTTGCTTACAAGTGCCCGATCTGCAAGCCCTAAGCCTAATGACAATTAATTATTAAATACATATACTATTAATTATATTATATATACTAATTAATTATTTGGTATTAACAAAAACATGATTCAATGAAAACTGGCAATCAAACTTACTTAAACTATATAAACGGCTTACTTAAAATATATAGGCCCTATGTGTAAATTAAAATAAACATATTACAACACCATTGCATATATAATCACCTCTTTAGATAATTATATATATATATATATATATGTACAAATATATATTTATCAAGGATAAAAAATGTTATATGGCAAAAGCCTATTCAATTGAACTGTATAAAAACTCTCAGGATGTAAAAAAATGCAAATCATTGTGGTTATTCTTATAAAGATCTGGATTTAACTTCATAAATTTGGTGGTTTCTAGACAAACTAATTTTAATCCAGAATGGTTTTGAAGTTAATTAATTTTATAATGAAGAACCTGTGTAGCATGTATGGGTTAACTTAACCCAAATGATATATAGAAGAAAAGAATCACAGTTTCGCCATCGGTTTATTGTATTTTAAAGATCTAAACATAGAATTAATGGTTTTTGATGCAAGATATCAACAAGCTAATGGTATAAAATATTTTTTATTGAGTGAGGTGAATAATGTAAATTACTAGTGACTGTTCATATATATCCTACATTAAAACTACAACGCGATTCAAAACGTAAATTATTTTTTATGACCATGTGGTATTTTATTGTTTTAAAAAATTTTAACCGTAAAGTAGACAAGATTTTTGAATTTTTTCTTTATTTAACAATAACACAGGCATTCTCATTTCCCCAAAATTACTATGCGAGACTCGAATCTTGGTAAAATGAAAGAGTCGTGACAAAATTATTTTGTAGTAGTAACAAACCGTAAACACCAACAC
>DWGN01000356.1:0-10089 GCA_018247655.1 Euryades corethrus
AATGTAACTAGAATAATATATTTTTGGATGGACCCTCTTTTTAATGTTGTATAGTCTTAGAAAAAAATACATATTTAGGTACAAGCTTTTTGTGTACCTAACGAAAAAATTTTTTTAACCAATTATTGAACATATTCGATACTCTAGCAACATTAAGTATTACACAATCGAGCGCACTACATATGTAATTGTGAACTTCGGCAAAGATCTTAAAGTATCTATATCTAGTCTAGTTGACAATGAACGTAATATTTGTAACGGGTTGTAATATATCTTCTTCAAATCCAAAAGAACTATTTTAAAAATAATAAAATAATTTAAAATAGCAAAAATGTTCAAAAAAATCGCCGTAGCCATATCCGGTGGTGTTGACAGCGCAGTTACGGCACATCTTTTAAAAAAATCAGGTTATTTATTGATATCTATGTTCATAATTTAATAACTCTTTTTACCTTTTTATAATTACAACTTAATTTTTATAGGATACCAAATTGTAGGTGTATTCATGAGAAACTGGGATAATAATTATGAAGCAGGGTTTTGTTCGGACGAGAAAGATTACATAGATGCATCATTTGTTTGCCGTAAGCTAGATATTCCGTTGCATAAAGTCCATTTTATTAAGGAGTACTGGAATGAGGTGTTCACAGTAGTGCTCAAGGAGTATGAAACTGGATTAACGCCTAATCCAGATATATTGTGCAACCGATATATTAAATTTGATAGTTTTTTTGAACATTGCAGGAACAGTTTAGAAATTGATGCTATAGCTACGGGACATTATGCTAATACTTCATTTGGACCGTATTTAGAAAATTATAATGAGAATGAAGGTAAATTTTAGTATACATATTTGTAAATTTCTGTATATCTAAGATGTAATTCTAAGTCATTACAATTATACATTATTTTTAGAAGCGAGACTTTTACAGCCTGCAGATAAACACAAAGATCAAACTTTCTTTCTCTCACAAGTAAAACAATTTTCTTTAAGGAAATGTATGTTTCCATTAGCAAACTTATTGAAAACCACAGTGAGAGATATTGCTAGAAAGGAGGGCTTGCTTCGAGTTGCCAACAAAAGAGATAGTACCGGAATATGTTTTATAGGAAAAAGGAAATTTCAAGATTTTATTGAAGATGTTTGTATAATTTATTATATATAAATGTTATGACAGTTAATCATGATTTTGATTTTAATTTTTTTATTTTTACAACTAATTTCTTTTTTTAGTTTATTCAAACCAAAAAGGGTTTGTTTATTGATATCGATACTGGACAATCAGTAGGAGAACATGGAGGTATACACAAATGGACTGTCGGTCAGAAATGCTGTCTACCTAATTATAAACATTCATATTTTATTTTCAAAAAGAATTTAGATACCAACAATATTTATGTGGTAAGTTATCCATTTTACATTTATATCTTTCTGGTATAAATAACAATTAAACTTATAACATTTCTGATATATTTGTTATTGTTACAGGTTGCAGGCACTAAACATCCAGCTTTGTGGAACAATTTATGTTTTACGACTACACCACATTGGATAACCAGTGAACCTGAACAGTTAAAATATAACAATATTCTCAATTGTTCTTTTAGATTCCAACATACTAAACCTTTAATCCCATGTAGAGTTGCTAAAAATGCAGAAGGTTTAACTATTGTTTTAGGACAAAGTTTGAGAGCCCTCACAGAAGGACAGTTTGGTGTGTTTTATAAAAATAATGAATGCCTTGGCAGTGCCAAAATCGCAAATATTTGTCATAATTTGTTATATTGATTTGAAATAAAATTTGTTAAATAAAAATGTTTTTTTTTTGTATTATTACCTGTATATGTTTAATAACGTTTTTATTGACCATACTGTTATAATAGTCATGCTGATGCCGATTTTTGTTGGTAACATTTTCATTTACAATTTTACTACAGACCAGTATGTTGTCCTATAGAGTATAGAAGACGGATATTCAATGAATTTTCGTGCAGTTACGTGCATCAAAAGTCATGATTTACTTATTAAATAAATTAAATCAATTTTTAATATTTAATTATAAATGTACTTGGAATCGTAAAGTACTTATGTATCGGTCTGTTTGTTTATGTGAGGTAATTTTATTCCTTGTATTTTAAAAAATAAAACTTGCATAATACAATAATTCCTAATATAAAATTATAATTTATTATAACTTTAGAATTCAACAGATAAATTTATACAGCAAAAATGATAGTTATTATTTTCTGACTTTGATGCTAACAACATTATTTATTTCATCTATATTTGCTTAATATGTCAATGTCAGCATTCGGTTTGCGGTACAAAGTAAACGGAACGCTTAGCTTTTGTGAATTATTTTTAAGAAACATTATTAAACGAAAACAAAAGAACTATAAACATTAAGTTAAAAATTATTTTACAAACTGTCAAAACGAAGACGATGTTAAAATGTCAATACCACCAGTAAACTATAATGTTCCTCCTCCTCCTCTCAATGTTCCTCCTCTCAACGTACCTCCACCCACAGTTCCTCCAGTTGTACCGTCAGTCCCTCCGAATATGTTTAATCACCCCCCTCCTTTCGGGCCGTGTACGTCGTCGCGATCAGTTATGCCTTCTTATTTACCTACTCGATCATTCCCACCGTTAAATGTTCCACCTCCACCTGTTCCTTATTCTTTGCCATCCACTAAAGTATGTCCGTGTTTTGCTGCTCCTGTATTACCTCAAAATTATTATCACCCAGGTTATAATAACCAGTCGCAAAAAAATGATCGAAATACCTACAATAATTTTGACAATTCTGCTACAGAGAGAACTTCTACGTCATGTGAAGCTGGAGGCCAAAATGAAAGAGATGAGAAATCACTTAGTGCTATAAGTGCGTATAAAGACTCTTCAAATAGGATTAGACATAGAGATTCTCGAAGTGCAAGTTATGATAAAGATCGAGCTCATGGATATAAGAGAAGACATGATAGATATAAGAGTTTTGAAAGGGATGTGAAAGAAAAGGAGTTCAGAGAAGCAAAATATAGGGAATTTAGATCACAGCATAGACAGAGTAGCAGGAGTCCATCAAGACACAATCATCACGGGTATAACAGAGAGAGAGAAAGGTATAAAGAGTATAGAGATCGTGATAGACGTTATGATAGGCCAAAAGCACACAGCTCATATCATCGAAGCCACAGCCGGAGTAGTGATTCTCGGGATCGCAGTAGACAAACATCAGTTAGTAGATACAGTGAACACTCTTCAAGCAGAGAATCTCATTCCGAAAGCCAAACAAGACAGTCATCTCCACATTCACATCAGGAATCTGTTCCAAAAAAACCTTTAACAGATCGAGAAAAAATATTGGAAGATTACAGGTAATTATGCTCTATTATAATAAGGATATTATTTATTGTATTTTAAAGGCCAGTAAGTTGTTATTAAAATTATATAGCCTATCTTCCCATGTTATTTTTTCATTGCAGAAAAAACTATTGTGAGACTTCTGGAGACTTCATAAAAAAAATGGAGCAGTGGTCTAAAGAACACAACTCTGATGAAGATGAGGTACTTATTTCATTCATTTTTCTTTATTTATGAACTCTTGTAGTTAAAGGCTATTTTACTTAAGTGCTTTGATTATTTATCATAGTTGATTATTTATAAATGTGGAATTTTTTGTTACATATTCTGTTTTAGATGCCAAACACGTGGTTCAGAAATTCTCCCGCTGAACTCTACTATAAACCTGTAGAAGGAGGAGCAGGTGTTATGCAAACAAGTAAACTAGAGAATTGTTGTGCTAAATTCTATAAGGAATTGATAGAAAGAGGAAAAAAAGCACGACCAGAAGTAGATGAATTGCCCCCATTGAAACCACCTAGAACAAAAATGTGCAAACATAGATGTAAGTAATTTTTTTTATGTGAAATAAAGACGGGTTTTGTTTTTTTAGTATAATTATAATTATGACAATAGATTTAATTACAGTCAGGTAAGAGTATCCAATCAAGTTAAGGTTCAAACCTATCGGGTGCCCTTAATTCAGAATGCTCAATGTGTATCTAGTGATAGTCCAAGCTGAGGCTCCCTCTTGGGAGCCCTCGCGATGTCACTCCATGGAGCGATATTAAAATTACCTAAAAGCTCGATGGCCTCCCAAACTGTTAATTAGTAATGAAATTTTCTTTTGAGAAAGCTCTCAAGCATAGCTAAAACACATGAGGCATTAGGCTAAGAGTACTCTGTGCTTTGCTTCGTCTAATCCATGGTACTGTTAAATCCCCTACTGGCATCAGTGATAATCCAAGTAAAAAAAATGTTGTTATAACTTTTAAACATCATGGTATTGTAAATCCAAGTGTGACTGACAATTACTATAAAGCAATGAAAAAATATGGAATTCTTTATTTTCATCTCTCAAGAAAATAATTTATTGAGGATTGCCTTTTTATTGAATTATTTTTTTAATTATTTTAAAATTACTAACAGTTAATTCCAATTCAACTATATATATTACAGTGTTACTAACTAAATACCATAATGTATCCCAATTATTGAACTAGGGAATGTCTGTTATGCTGTTAACTTAAAATTAATTAGATGTAAGTCACCTGTAATAAGTACATATATTTAAAACAAGTTTTATGATAAGTTGGAGTTTTTTATGTGTCATTTATGTGTGCATTTATGTGATGAAGGAGTTAGAGAGACATTTTAATTAAATGAAAATTAAAAAAAAATGCATCTATAATTTAGGCAATTATATATATAACTATTATCAAAGTACTGTTTATGTTTTGAAATTTTTATAAACACTCTATTTTTTAGCTGAGGAAAAAAGTTCTTCTTCATCAGAGAGTGATGAATGTTTAGATGAAGATGGTCTTCAGGGTTATACTGATAGGATCATGCTCGAGTTGCAACGAAAGCAGAGCCATCCCAGGCGCCTTCATCCTGAGATGTGGTATGTAAAAATAATTTTGTAAAAGTTCACAATAGAGGGCTCAAAACTGAGCCCCTTGAGACTGTATTTGTGCACATAATCATGTCTTCCCTATAAAAGTAGGATATTTATAGAAGACTTTCCGAGCAATAAAATAAATGTTTGTAAATGAATGCTTTTATTTTATTATAAACTTTAATAATCTCTTTCCTGGTAGTTATATATGTATTTCTATGACCAAAATACTGGCGTAATACTATCTACTGTCATGGCCTTCACTGCAATGTGACAGAAATGACACACCAGCGAGATGAGCTGGTGTTTACTTATATATGCGTGATACTAAAAAATGTAGCACTAGAATAATATACATAACACATCATATTTACTGTTCGACTCTTAAGAGTCGCAATCACCAAGGTTGCTTAGGCTATTACTACATGGTTGACGAAAAATAATACTGCAAAACAGCAAAACACATATAGTAATTTATATTTATTCTTTCTAAAATTTTCCTCACGATTTTATTTATTCGAAATTGAGCAACGAGACGAGCGAGACGTTCACCTGATGGTAAGTGATACGTCTGCCCATGTACAGCACCACATTGTGCTCGTTGCCTGGACACAAGATGTTGAGTGTCGTTAACCCAGTAATTTCACCAGCTACAACGCCTTTTAAACCCGAACACAGTAATGTTTGCATATTACTATTTAGCGCCAGAAATAGACGATGCGGTGGTACCTACCTGGACGGTCTCCGGCAACAGAGGAGTACCACCGGTATAATGATAAAAAGATGTTTAGACGCGACAGCACAATTGTAAAAGGAGATCGTACCTGCTATACACCTCATCAAGGAGCAAGATTGATCTACATTAAGCATAAGATTCCGTGTACATTGAGGAGACAACCACCAAACTCCTTTGAGTGACATGTGACTTTGAGTCTCTATAAGAGAGAAGACACCAAGTTCAGTTAGTGGCAATGTTGAGAATTTACTTTAACTGTATGTTTGTTAGGATTTATTTGATGAATTAGACTTCAACGTAGATATTTAATATGCTTTCTAAAATAATATTTTTATTGCTTTAAAGGTTCAACAATTCCGGTGAAATGAACGGTGGTCCATTGTGCCGTTGTAGTGCTCGGGCACGTCGGCATGGTATGAGGCACGGGATATATGCTGGAGAGGAGTCATTCCCTAAATGTATACCTACACAGAGTAATATTGACAAACTTTATCACTACAGGTTAGTAATATCCTCATTTTTTTTATACAACTCTACCTAAATTTGAAATCAAATAATTTTGTCTATATTTTTTATTTTGTCTTTATTCCCTATTTATTTATCATACTTTTATTTCTTTACTAAATGGCAGGTTATTTTGTCTAATATTGTTCGCCTTAGCACTAATAAAGTTTTGTACGTGTGTATTGTTACAAAGTGTATCTATTATTTAAAAAATGTATTTGTTGTTTTCAGAATTACTGTTTCCCCACCAACAAACTTTCTCATTAAAGCACCAACAATAATTGCTCACGACGAACACGAGTTCCTATTCTCCGGTTTCTCTATGTTTTCCCATTATAAATTAGCTAAACTTCCTAAATGTAAAGTAATAAGATTTAACATTGAATATACTATATTATACGTGGAAGAACCTGCGCCTCAAAATTTCTCTGTACAAGAGCTAGATTTATTTGGTACGTCAAATTTTATGTTACTGTTTTCGCTTTTGGCTGATAAAATCCGATTCTGGTTTTACGAAGTGAAGAGGTTTGTAGGATAATCAATTGATAGTAAAACTTATGCCTTTCCGTAAAATGTGTCGCTTGTTAGAATAAAATACACTACCCTATAATATTTATTCGTCGCTTTAAGATACAAGATGTGGTTTCGTTTCCTCAGGAATCACATTACTTAAAACGTTCTTCACATACATCATCACTATACAGCGAATATGTCTACTGGGATGTAGCATTTGGTGGCAAAAAAATGTTGCTCTAGTATTGATCTTGACAATATCCGGTAACAAAGAACTACTACATGTTAAAGTTCTATCTAATTCGTTATATTTTTATAGATAAAACATATGTTATATTATATTTTTATCATCATCGTCAACATTTCTGCTTATAGTAGCCTACAAATGTTTACTGTATTGGTTCGATAAAATAAAATAATATAATTTTATCTGATGTTTTTTTTTCTTTATACTAATTAGAGAAATATACAATTTTATTTACAGTATTAATCTTAGCACAAACCAGATTTATGTTACTATTTTTTTCAGAGGAATATCTCTTCTACGAACTGCTAGAGTTAGTGGATTTGGACCTTGGAAAGGCAACAGAAACGTCATGCTCACAGTTTCACTTCATGCCACGGTTTGTTCGTTACTTGTCAGAAGGTGGATGCGAAGTAAGTTTCTTGATTATTAATTTAAGAATTTTTTGTGTAATAATAGTATCAGAAATATTTTTTACTTATTCTACATGTTTTGTCATTGGAGGGAGATAACATGGTTGTGCATGTATTTTCCATCTATTCAAACCCTCGCGATTTTGTCTAGAGTGTATTAGGAGTTGCCTTCCAATCTTCTACGCAATATCCCGGTGCTCCTATTGCAGCCATAGGGTTTACTCCCTTAAAATCTTTTTTCCTCTTGTTCCTTTATATTACAGAAGGTCTTTATATTACCTGTCATTAAACTATAAATATTTTCCAGTATGTTAAAAAATTTTAATGGTTTTTGTTAAAAACACGTTTAATTTATTTTGTAGGTATTATCTATGTGCGAAGTGTTAAAATATCTTCTTGATGAAAGTGGTTTACTAATACCACCCGATACTTTAGAGGAGGTACATAGTATGGACCATTGCAGATGGCAAAAGTTTGTTGACGGTATCAAAGGTAAATAATTTTATATCAGACTGAAAGATTTTGAAATCAAATATTTGACAGTGTTTCTTATAATTTAATTTGTTTAAAGGAATGATTGTGACTTACCCGGGAAAGAAACCTTGTTCTGTCCGAGTAGACCAATTGGACCGTAGTCCACCTGTTCAACCTAAGATATCGAATAATCCAGATGAATCAAAGACATATTATCCAGAAATTGTTCACTTTGGTATCAGACCACCACAATTAAGCTATGCTGGTAATCCTGAGTACGTAAGATTGCAGACTATCATATGTATAAATACTTACATTTTATGCGTATATCATTGTGTTTACATATTATTATTGTATCATTCAATTTTTTTTTGCAGATATCAAAAAGCTTGGCGATACTATGTTAAGTACCGGCATCTGATTGCAAATATGGCCAAACCGTCTCTTAAAGAAAGGCAAAAGTTGGCATCTAAGGAAGCTAAACTTCAAGAAATGAGGACGCAGAGTAAAATGAAGAGAGATGTGACGGTTGCCATTTCGTCTGAGGGTTTCCATACGACGGGTCTTATGTGTGATGTTGTGCAAGTGGGTATCAATTATATAATTATAATTTTTTATAGTGCTTAGGGGAGGCCTAACTTCTGTGGTGTTCCTAGTAGTCTGATTACAATGATGATGACGATGGAAGTGTTAGAAATGGCAAGTAAGAACATATTAAATTGATTTCTAAGTAATAATCATAATTGTATTGATTTATGAATTATTGCAGCAAGAGTCTTTAGTCTATTCTATGCAAAGATGAGGTGTAAGTGCTGTCGATCGGGATTATATTTTCTTTCTAGTAAAAGGAAATACAGTCAGTAAATCGGCGCGTCGTGTAAACAGCAGTTTTCGTTAACTATATATGAAAAGCACTAACCTACAATTCCCCAACGTAGGAGATAAATGGCATCAAGTCTTAGTCGTAGGAAAATTAAGAGGGTTAATATATAAAATAATTTGAGGAGTTTTTGTCTGTTGTTTTAGCATGCGATGCTAATCCCTGTCCTGGTGAGACACCTTCGCTTTCATAAATCCTTAGACAGTCTGGAGAAGAAAATTGGTTATGTATTTAAGAAACGGCTGCTCTTACAAACGGCGTTCACTCATCCGTCATACAGGGAGAACTTCGGGACCAACCCTGACCACGCACGGAATAGTCTCACCAATTGCGGGATAAGACAACCCGAATATGGTGACCGCAAGATACATTATACTAGGAAGAAGGGTCAGTGAAATACTTTGGTGTTTATCGTGGCTGACTACATAAACCTCCGTGGAGCATTGATTAAGTGCTTGCTTTGTAACGGCTCTTACAAGTTCGATTCAAGGGGCACATCTATTAAAGTTGGTTGGTTTTTTAATCCGCCAAGCTAGTTACTTCCGAGATGACAACATTGCTTTGTTCCGATATCGAGTCGATCCCAAAGTATTATGGGCAAGCCCGCTTTATCATCTACAAAGGAAATGCTAGTCCACTCTCAATTAAATAAGGATTTTCTTATTTAACAAAGTTAGACTCAAAGTATTTACTATAGGCATAGCCTTTTATTTTACAACAAGTTTTCATTATTTTACTTCCAGGCATAGTAACGTTGATAAACATCATGTCGCGGTTTGGGAAAAATAACGAGACGGAGTCTGAGGTAAAACACAACGAGCGTTTGGAGTTTTTAGGCGACGCTGTAGTAGAATTTCTCTCTTCTATTCATCTCTTCCGCATGTTCCCCGGGCTGGCTGAAGGTGGGCTTGCCACATATAGAGCGTCTATAGTACAGAACCAGCACCTCGCCCAACTAGCTAAGGTGATTTTTTTTTAATTCAAACAATTACATGAATAGGGGATGAAAAATTATGTACCTGTAACAACCTGTAAAAAAAGGATGGGGGTTGATTAAAACTGTTTTAATTTTTATGAACTTATTTTTTTTAAATTTTACCTGTATGTAATTATTTATCTTAAAAAATTATTTTCACTACCTACATTATACTTCTAACAAGAATACAGAAATATACTTTTTTTGCAATAAAGATTCTGAAATCAACTTGTAATATTTATTCATCACGGATTAGAACAACGAGGTAACTTTGCAAGTAATAACGTACATATTTTAATTTATGCTTTCTTATATATATTTATAAATTTGTACAGAGCATAGAGCTGGAAAAGTTCATGCTGTACGCGCATGGGTCGGACCTATGCCG
>DWGN01000357.1:0-10083 GCA_018247655.1 Euryades corethrus
ATATAATATCTTGTTAATTACTCTATTAACCTAGAACTTGATTATGTAAAAAAAGTACCTGCTTAAAGATTGAAACGTAACATATGAGTTACTTATTGGTTACATATTTTGATAGAAATTAAAAAAACAACCAACCTCCGTAATAGATAACTTTACCGCGAATACAGAACAAATATATTTCTTTTGAACATATAAACTTTATACATAATATTATAAACACATAAATCTTTTCTTAACACTTCACAAACATTCAAAGGTATGCTAAACACATTATGTAAACCTTATTTTCGAATATAATATTAATAATTACATGCAGAAGCACAACAGAAAGAATGATGATAATAAACATACAGAATTGTTCCCAAAACCTTCATGTTCATACTTGAATTATGAGTGGTCGGTGATTTAAGACCAGCGCGTAAGTAAGAGGCCGCAATTAGCCTTGCTATAACTTAACCATGTATACACAGTTAAGAAGTTTTACTAACGTAATAAGTATTTTTGTACTTAACTTAATAGGTTTCTGACTTTTGCGGGTTATCAAAATGATATACGAGCGAGGCATTAGCTTTTGTGTTGTTTTTAGCAAATACTGTCTATAAAATTGATTTATTAGTTAGTTATTGCTGTTGAAATAACGATGTTTCATGATTAATACAATTTTCACAACAGTTTACCTATGTTTTACTTGAGGTAATCCATACCATTTTTTTAACTATTCTTCTTCTTAGCATTCGTCCTTTTTTCAGAGTTCCCTTTGCTCTGTCCACATCCTTGTCCCTTATCGTCTTCTTTGCAATTTTTATGATCCGCTATTTACTTTAATGGATTTGCTTCATTTTATAACTGATGTATGATATGGTAAATTGAATCGCGGCTGCATAGTTGTGAGTGAGCGTCCAATATCGATCAGGTGAGCGTGAGCACCGAATCGTTCGACCAATAATTAAGGCCACAGACAACGCAAACTGCATTTAATGTTATCATACTGCACTTACCAATAAATCGCTGCTCTCGTTTTGCACTCGGTCTTGCAACACATTACTGCAGAACGCAAGATGTAGCCTTCTATCTACCTCTCTAAGTTATATTTAGCTTAAAATAGTTTCAAATTCTTGTCCTACTTGCAGTTTTGTTATTACGAAATTTATTTTATATTTCTCTTTTCTATGTTAAAGGTCACAGGCTTTACGGTTAATTATTTTCTTAATCTTTTTAGATATAAAAGATTCAACGTTGATTTCAAGCGATGAATATATCAGTGGGCAGTTTAGTATTTTCTATAATCATTACAAAAAATAAAATAATTGTGGGTATTTACGTTGTGAAGAAGATTTTCTAAGATATACACTCTAATGTGAAAAATAAGACCGAAAAAAGGCAACCCATTTGTTTTTAAAAATGTATAAGTTTTAACAACTTTCTTATTTTGTAATACTGGAATACAAATTGCCTAATTCTCTCTTTTATATGTATGTGTGTGTGTTATTTGGGTACAATAAACAGTTGCATGCCTATAAGTAATGATGTTGCCATGTGACATAAGATAGGGTCTAATTACTCTATTAAATTTGCTAATTAGAATATGGATTTTTGGTGTAAGAAATAGGCTATGACTTATATAGCCTCTGACGAGACCTGCTATCTGTAATGTAGATCAAATTACAATACAATTTGTAACTATAGCAATTATTGCAGTAAGTGCCCAAAGAATTCGTGAAATTCCTGACAAATAATACAGTAGATGTTTTAATTTTTTTTAACTCTTTTTGAAGTTTAATTGAACACCATACAAATCATATAACATGTAAAACACTTGGCTTTATATTTTCAATATAAGTATATTTTTACTTTTTTTAAAATAAATAAAATAAATAAAAATGAATAAATTTAACATTGATATATTATTTCAAACAATTTATACAAAAAGGAAACATCATGTAATCATGATATTAAACTCAACAAACATCGACCCAGTAGGTATAAAATTTTCTTTACCTAACAATTTTCTAAAAAGGCGGACTTGATCACAGAATATTTTTTCACTCACTGTACCATATAATTAAATACAAACAACAATAAAGAAAGTAGTTTAAGTAAATGTTATTTATAAGAGAATATAATTAAGTTTAATTAGATATATTTTGCAAATGAGGGTAAAAAACATAAATAATAATTAGTACTGATTATTAAAAGGTGATGAAAGCTGAGTGAGAGGAAGAAAGGAAAAATTGTTTGTTTTTAGTGATTTACTGCCAGCTTCTGATGTTTTATGTGAAAATATTTATAGTGTAATAATGTGAAGAGTGAAAGTATTTTAAAATGTGTTTAAAGATCATAACTAGCAGTAAATAGCAGTATCTGTAATGAAGTGCGATCGACACAATGGCGGTGACGAAAGCTCCAAGGAATGCATACATAACCAATAAGATTTTCATACATCTTCGCAAGTCTGGGTAACACCGTTAACTTGGGCGTATGTAGGCGACACTTGTAACATTGTTACCTAGTGACATTAGAAAATCAGAACATTTTGCATCAAGCAGTTGTTAAATTTATGCAGAGAACTTGTTTTGATAGAACGGTGCTATGTACCACATTAGAAAGTACTTCTGTTAGATTTTTTTAATATAACAAGAGCGGAACTGAAATGAACACGAACTGAAACATAGCTACTAAACATATTTAAACTATGATGAAATATATTCAAATTGTAATGAATAATTTGGATCTCAACTATCCAAATATCTATTAAATGTTTAAAGTACACTTTGAAATAATAGACTTATTAAAATTATTTAATAGTACTAAAGGTTAAGAAGCTTATGATGCCATTAGATACATAGAACTAATTTTTTGACATTATTTTTAGAAAACCTTCAATTACACTTAAAGAGTAATGTTTCGTGGTTCGCAAATAGATTACAATTTATCCATTTTCATAGTTTTTTCCTATGACAAATGACATCACCAAGAAACCTACTTTCAGTTTTTAATTACCATATCTTCAAAATAATTTACGTCACTTTTACGATTCTGACTTAATCATTTGCGTGTTAAAGAGGATTTAAGACCATAATTTAGATCATCAACGTTCCGTGGAACATCATAAAATTTAACGCTCTGTTTGTGGCAGGTTATATAATCTTAACGGTTTATTTCGTGTAATAACGAAAAATTACGGTGCTGATTTAAAAATATGTCAGACATTATATTGCTATCATCTTTCATTTTGTGTGACTTAAGAATAGGCGTTAACAATCCTCATATCTAACTTTATTTATACTCAAGTAAAGTCCAGACAATATTATCACTCACGTAAAAGGAAAAATCCAGGAAGTATGTAATGATGTCATTAACTTATGTTCATCATCATCATTATCAGCCGACAGAGGCCCGAAGCTGGGCATAAATCTCCCCCGAGCATCTCCACTTAGAACGGTCTTACGCTTTTTGCATCCTTTACCAGATAATCATTTTGAAAGTCTTGAGCCTTTCAACACTAGCAATTAATATTACAAACAATAATTTTTTTATACATTAATAATATTTGTAACATTTTGTAAGTTGATCGAAGATTTAGTAATAATAATAAGCGCTTATAAATATACTATAATTGTCACAGATAGTGCACTGAAACTTTAAAGAATCTTATGAAGTTGACACGATGAGACGGTTTCAATGATTTTCCACAAGTTTTTTTCATCAGTTGTGATCGAAAGAAACTATATTCATATTAGAGATTTTTAACTATAGTTTAATCGAAAGTACATTTATTAAATATACCAAATATTTAAATATTGTCTTTATAAAACAAATTACAACATTGATGTTCTAGAGTAATAAATTTTGAAACGGAAATCTTACTGTTATTACTTTACTCTATGTCCTCTAATGGTGTTAGACATTAACATTATCTCGGAACTAATCGCTCATATTACTACGAAACGAGGTCAATCTTAGACAATAAGTCTATATATAAATAATGTTTACACAACTTTCACCACAAAACACGATCGATAATTAACCCTAGCTTATTGCTGTAAGAGACCCAACAAACC
Source organism: Euryades corethrus (assembly GCA_018247655.1). Lineage (NCBI taxonomy): Eukaryota > Metazoa > Arthropoda > Insecta > Lepidoptera > Papilionidae > Euryades > Euryades corethrus. The sequence continues at coordinate 4,062 of DWGN01000357.1, forward strand.
AAATGAGACCAAGCTCTTGCAAAAAAGGATAATGTAAGAAAGATAGGCTAATATCAAATTTAATGTCAAAGAAACTGTTGTCACAGTTTTGAGTCTTGACTATTGTCGTGTATACATGTAACAAGCGAAAAGTATAAATGTTACGATGTATGGGAATTTTACCAATATTACGACACAACTACCAAAAAAAATAAAATTTGTAATAAAATAAAGTAACTTATATGAAATCTTTGCGGTTAGGTAGGTAGAAAAATTTTATGAGAGTACTTTATGACCATTACCCATTAAAATATTTATTACTGGTAATAAATAATAAACACTCGTAATCCGAACCGGCTAGCTACTGCTACAGACAATCATACCCATTTACTCTTAGAATAAAACGATAGATTATATAAATGTACATCAATTCAGAGATTGTGGAACGAACAGCATAAGACTACGTGAGACATGAAATAAACTTCCTCAATGATCTACGTCTCCCCTGTTACTAACATTCAAAACTCATTGTAGTCAGTGTAAATCCGCCCGCTGTGCAATTGTGTGAGAATGGGAACAATTGCGATTCAGACAACTGACCGCGAATTTTTTTTATGTCATTTTCCATCATACCTTTCACTATGTAATTATTAACTATTCTTCAGTTTATTTCAAATACAACAATTAAGATTTTATAGCAACGTTAACAACCAGATAAGAAAGAAAATACATAAGTGCTATCATTTCATATAACATCGAATACTTTGTATATTTCAAATAAAACTAACAAATTAACCTCTGAAATTTTTATTTTCTAGTCTCTTTTTGCGATCTGTCAAGGGAAAAAGAAATAACATAATCCTATAACTCCAAAGAATAACCAGTTTTTTTTATCTGAACGATTAATATTGTATTATTTTGAATAGATGTGAAAATAATAATTTATAGTTTTAACAGTAACATTCCAGAATTAATTATTTATTTCAATAAAATACCTGTACTTTTAAACAGAAAAAGTTACTTAGGTTTTCAACTTTGAAATATCAAAAATTGAAAGTTTATTTACAAAATAGTATACAAATGTATGAAAACAAACAAATAGATATTATTTTATTAAGCGAATTTATTTTAAAAGAAAGTGCTAAAAAATAACGCAATGTTCCGTACCGACGGCCGCGGTGCTCATCGACCTCACTTCCTGAATATAATTACACGGTCAACGCTATTTATGGGGAAATCGTTTTAAAACCACTATTTTATAACTTTTTATTAGTGAAACAGTTCCTGCTGATAAATGATAAATAGGTCTATTACTAATCATCCTTACGAAAAAATTACATTGTTTTTTATTGTAGCCGTTCTTGTATTATGAACAACATTTTAGGTTTACTATACAACTAAACATTATTATTAATTATAACTTTATGTATTCTTCTATCTATTTTGTTATCAACTTTATATAGTTAATCTAAAGATTATCAGACAGAATTCCAGCATATAAATGCTTCATCGAATAACCAACTTTCAAAGCAAAATTTCTTTCGACCAATTTTAGATATTCATAAGCAAAAAAGGGATTTACATAAAGTGTAAGCACAAAGTCGCTGCACTTTAACTGGAAGTTAATTCAATATGAAATTATGTCCGAATGAAAAAATCCTGCTACATCATTTAAATGTGGTCTATGCGGCCACGAAGTTGAAGATGAATTTTTTGAATAACTATAAAATCAACGTTTTCTATGTATAACAGCAACACCTACGTACCTATTGCAAAATCTCGTACATTTTCTCCTTAAGCGAGTGTCAAAGGGTTAATAGCTATTAAATATGTAGCTATTTCCTAGCCAACGTTTTTTTTTGTAGAAATTTTACAAATTTCGTTGTACTCAGGAAGTAACTTTAGAGATTATTATCGCAGCGTCGACTTTGCTATATATATACAGCTATTAACAGTGCTATACACAACCGTTTTCCGAGTTAAAGGATGTTGTAACTTGTGGATTGCAATAACAAGAATTATTATCTTGTATCTTAAAGAGATAGACACAAATTGACGTGATATATATTATCCTTCCTAGCGCCACGATGTTATGAGCAAGCGTTACAAGTTCATTTTTTATTTGTATGAAAATCTTAAATTTTAAAAAATTAATATAATTTTTATTTAAATTAACTAAGAAAGTTGCTAATTATAATATAACGTAATTGTTAATCATTTAAATCAACTTAATAGATCCAATCAGATAGTGCTATTGCAGCCGCAATTCATTTAAATAAAAAACTATACTTGCGGTTGATTGACAAGAAAGCTGTTTTCGCCTCACGAGTGAAAGAAAGAAATGAATGGTCGTCCCTTTCTCGCACGCTTTCGTTCCGAGGAGGTTCAGAGTGCGTTGCAAGTTGAACGAGGTTAGTTTGCAGTAAACGCGCGAGCTCGGCGCTCTCTGCCGGTAACCCCCAAGTGTTTCGTAACAACGTTTCCTTGTGATTGTGTTGTGCTGTTCATTCTATTGGTCCTGCGCTGGAGTCAAGGGCTTCATTAACAATCTCTGGACGTGAATAACTCAACTGAGCTTCCGTGGTAAAAGAGGTTTGAACTTTATTATATACTATCTCGTTTGAACATTTAAAAAACGTATATGTGTGTATATGTGTATGTATTTTTATGCTTAATCGAATCTAATATTAACTATGTAACAATGTAGTGATTTATGTTTAGTTTTATATTCCTATCATCCATTAAACGATCGTAAAGAGTCGATGATGTCTTTTACATGAAATGAGGAAAAAAAACATACGTTATAATAATTACTATTTTTATAAAGATATACGTAAGACGTAAATCTAAAAGCTTAATAATACGTTTATACTAAATTAATTAAACTCACTTCTAAGTTCTAATATAAATATATGTATATCTATACGTAACATTCAACATCTTCAATGCAGTGTGCGTCGGCAGCTATGACATCACGCTGCGTAACATAACCAAAACTTATTGCATTTTTGTTGCCCATGAACTGTACTTATAATTACCATTTTTCATTAAACTCTTACCTAGATTTAACCTAGTGTATATAGTGTTTTTTAAAAATAAAATTATAACTTACTCCACCAAAAATTGGTTGTTATTAATGTATAGCGTGTATTTGCCGATTATTTATGGTATATGTGTAAGTCTAACAGCTGTCAGGGTATTAAAATGTTTTTTTTCTGTTGAGAATTTAGTTATCCAAGGAATAGTTAAATTGAAAATCTATTTAGTTTTATTAGAATTAGGACGTTTATACCTTTACAATAAGATGAAATTGAAAAAAGAGGATATATGTTCTGTTTTTTCTATATAGAAATACTGTGATTTCTATCCTAATATTTTGATTGCTTCATTATTCTGAAATAAACATTTTTTTGTGTATAAATCATGATCACGTTTACTTTTGTAAGTATGGTATATTATTACACACGACAAAGCCTTTGACTTTCGACTTTTTACTTAGTATCATCTTGAACGCTTTACTGCAATAGAGTTACAAAAGAAATCCTTCGCAACTGTCACTAATGTACCGATCAATTCGCAAGACAAATTTCAACCGTGAACAACAAATTACAGTGCCTAAAGTATTTTATGGAATTATAAATAGTTCAGAAATGTAATAACTTTTCCCAATCCAATGTCTAATTCTACGGTTCTCAGAACACTGATATAACTACTGCGTAATCTACAGCAACATTTTTTCTTTACAAAAATTCTGGCCAATATGAGGTTAATATAATGAATAAATAAATTCTTGTGGTAGTGCCCTTTATGTTAAATATCGAAAAAATACGGAGATTGGAAAATAGGAAATAAGGAACTGAGCGTCAATCAGATAGGAGTATCAAAAGATATATAAATCCTCCTTATTTTTTTATTCTAAAATCATCGTCTTACCGACTTTAAACTCATTCAGAAGAAACAAATGATAGGAATATGTATCAACTATTTCAAGTATGTTAAAGACTGCTGTAAAATGATGGTGACAACTGATGGTGACGTAAATATTGAGATACGCGAACTTGCGAAAGATACATCTTACTAGTCTTAGAAAATAGATGGATAAAAACACATATATTTTTATATCAAGATTTCTAGATATAAAATTCTTTGTACTACCTTAAAAACTGTAAAGAAAAATTGACGGAAGAATATTTTCGTATAACCAATAATACACCAACTCACATAAACACTAAATCTACTCGTACTACAACAGTTTATATTGTTTAGGAAACATTTAACACAACAGGAAATATCATTGAAGTAGTGTAAGATTTTATTACTCTTCTGTTACGTACAATAGTGATGATAATTGATGACAAAAAGCTTTTGTAATATGTTTATATCGTACCGGTATTAAAAACATCATAACATCACTTGTCTTTTCATATAATTTTTGATTATTGATACTTTTATGATTAATTGAAAAAACATGTCATAGTGGAGTAGATAGCAGTAATAAATTTAAATGTTATTTTGGGTAGAATAAGAACTAAACTAAATCACTTGAGATAAATTAGTAAAATGTAATAGTTTCAAAATTCCCTTTGCACTACCGTTTGGCAATAAATACAGAAACATTGTTTCAACTTCTAACTGGCCCAGTGATTTGCATTGCAACACCGCCACAGCTGCGCTTGCGATCTTGACATTTGCATAAAATGATTAACCTGCTCTTTATCTTACTTCTATTCTTTCCGATTTCTTATGAAATACCTCAAAATTCTTATACACTACGTAACTTTAATTCTTAACACATGTAATCTTAATAATACATTACACTAAAATTACACGTGGAATATAAACTACTACTACGAACCACTATACCTTACTACTTACTTTCCTATTAGCGGTTTTTTATACAACATATTAAAAAAATCTAAAAACCTGCATCTAATTTCTTATTACTAATTATGCGCTTAATTTAGCTATACCTTTTTTTTAAATCTAACTCTATTTCTAACTGTATCCGCTTATCGAATACTGGACAGTCCACAATCAGATGTACGATTGTTACTTTTTGTTAATTCTACTCAAATTATCTCTCCTAATTTCAAAGAAAGTTATTTAAACATTATTTCAATTTATGTTCTTGTGGACATGTTAGACGAGTTCTACGTCTATATGAATTACTTATACAAAGGGAAAATTAAGTTTTGGTAGAACTGACAATATAATGGCTTTCAAATATATGAAAGGAATCAAATTAAATGTCATTATCAAATTATTTTTGACATCGCCTATTCGCCATTATATAATTTCTAGCATAATGTCTACAATAAAAAGATTACTAACAGCATTTCATAAGGCTCTCTTATACGCAATTCAAAAACCAATAAACAAAGGTAGTTTCGTCATAATCACTTAGATTAATCAACACACAACGCGCTTGTCTCGATTATGAATCTTAATTTTATTCGCCCTATTGTTTGTGATTAAATTCGTGAGTTAGTGCTGTGTATACCCATGCAATATGTTGTTACTAACCCATATAGGAGACTTCAAACCCCACAGCATGTAACAGTTCTCACGCATCTCTAAAGTCGTAGTTGAAAAGTACGGCTTTAATAATTTTCATCTAAAAAGTCTTATTTACAGTTTGGAAGTAACTAACACGAAATTGACATTTTAAAATGTTATACATGTATTAATAAAAGCTCCTTTAAAATAACAGTAGCTAACCTCTTAACCAAAACGGCATTTGGCATAGTTGATTAGATAGTATTTGAAAGAAGCGAGGGCACTGTAATAACAAAAGGCATTTAGATATTCAATCTCGCAGACCAGAGCCTAAATCTAGAAGGCATACCCACACTTAGGTTGTGATTTGCGAATAACAACTTAAATTCTTGAGGTACAATTTTCGATCATTGCTTGCAGCCAGGTGAACCTTCTACTGTAGATAGCGTAATACCTCAATTGTAAGAAATATATTTTTTTTTATTTGAAATTAAGCAACGAGACGAGCGAGACGTTCACCTGATGGTAAGTGATACGCTCACCCATA
>DWGN01000358.1:0-10055 GCA_018247655.1 Euryades corethrus
GTCCAATTTTATGTCTAAGTCTTATTTAAGAATACAACCAGATAGTCCCTAGCGATATTCTATTGGGATGAAGTTTTAATAAATGAAACTTATCAGGTTTTGCACACAGAAAATAATTTTAATTCATAGCGATGTATTTGTGTAGAAAAAAGAGATGGGAGTCCGTTGTAAGATAGACCAGTCCTTCAAGTCTGTTATGTCATCATAGTCATTACCGTCCGTTGCATTTATAAAGCTAAAGCATTGTTTGTAACATTAACAATATGTAAATAATAAAATTTATAAAAAAAACCACCCACGAAAACGGCATTGCTTTGTGTACAGCGTCCTAATGTATTAAGGCGTAATGTACATTCGCGCTGGTACGCGTACCTCTTTCTCAATCACTTTCTCAATGTATTCGACGGTTCGCACTTTTATTTCGCCTGTTGACGGGCACACGTATTCCTCCGTGCGTAGCGTTATTCTCTCGTCTAATAACTTCTCCTTCTCCTTTACGGCAAGTATCGGCCCCGGTTTTGTACGTAAAGCGATACGGGGCAGGGGCCATTTCTATAATTTGTAAAGCCAAGTTTTTTTTCTTTCTTTATTTATATTACACGAAGCGACGAAACGAGCAGGATGTTTAACTGATGATAAGTCATATAACCACTCGTAACAATAGGGCGTTAGTTATAATAATAAACATTGCACCTCAATGTGTATATCTTTTTGAGGCACAAAATATTAAGTCTCGTTACCCCAGCAACTTTGTTCAATCTTCCACCTCTTTAAACCGGTAGTACTCTCTACCGGACAAGAAAAATATTACTATATATGCATTATTATTTGGCGGCAGAAATAGAATCTGCGGTGGAAACGTTGATAATCGATGTCAGAGAGAAGACGATAACCTGACTGTCTGAAAACAAAGTCATGTCACCAATAAAAGTTCACTATTCACATTCACAAAAACCAGTGATTTACAACTGCGTTGCCAAGCGATACTGTATCACACACACAGTCAATTATTATAATATGCAAGAAGTTGTTATAGTCACAACGAGGAAAATGACTGTTGTTATAGTCAAAAGGACGAAATGTTTACATTGTTATTGTATTTTACTTTTAAAATTTTTACTAATAGCAAGTTATGTGTTGATAAAAAATAATCTACATGTAATCTTTTCTTATCTTACGGGCGTCCGGTCCCGCGAGCCCTGTGTCAGTTTTAGCTGAACTAAGCCTAATAGGCAGGCAGCTTAATCAAACCGAATACGGATGTAATATCTAATGATGTATGATGCCTAGTTAGTGTGTAATATGGCAACTAGATAAATACAGTACCCGATGCATATAACAATAGGTTAATAACCATTCAATGTTAACGATCACAAGACAAACAAGATAAATATTGGATTATGAATTCAAACATTTAGACAGACGAAAAAAACATGTCTAAGTATTATGACAGTTTTTTCATCTGTGATGTGTATTAGTCAACTTCGTAACATAACATTGATATTAACGTTACATACCTCCGAAGGTGATTTATCTCTAGATGGCATCTCTCCTGTAATATCGCCCGCGGGTCCCCCCATACTTTTAATAATCTTTTGCGACTCTATCGCTTCCTGTAAATCGTTATGTAACATAAATTGGTTGACATTAACTCTTTTCATAACTGTTTGCATGTATATGTACGTCTATATTTCAGAATGAGTAATCCTGTTTTACCAAGTTCTTGTTTTTAATTTATAGCAAGCGAAGCGCCGTAATAAGTTTTTTATTATTAAAAAAAGATTGTTGGCGACGCACTAAATAGTTTAAGGTTTTAGTTTGAGTTTATATTTTTTATATTTAAAATTTGAATGCATGTTCGAAAGAGAAACGGTCGCCATGGCAACGAAAAACCAAAAGAACAGTCGAACTGCGTGCGTCGTGACGGCAGACGCCTTAATTGTCCTCCTCAATTTTTGTATTTCTGCGCACTAATGGTTTAGTTGGATTCGCTCACATTAAAGGTTATGTAATTAGTTGCGTGTGTTATTTGCATACTAGCGTTCTCAACAAAGATATAAAGAGTTTACCTGTTCGAGCGAGCGAAGCCGGGCAGCGCGCCACGCGGCTCGTCGTGCCGCGCGCGTTTCCGCGTCCTCGCCCTCAACGCTTCCACCGCCTTCGCGCGCTGCTCGTCTTCTCTGAGACTTAACCGAGGGACTCGCGCCGCCTCTTGACACACTGGAAAATACATAACAAATAATTATTTATGAATATTAATTATTTTTTAATTAATAAAATTATCAATACACTAAAATTTCAGTAAGCATTTACAACAGTTATCTCACTCGCAGTCAAAAAGTACGTACGTAGTTAAGTTAACAAAATTAATAATTTAGTCTTAAGGGAACTCCAAATCAAGCGAAGTAAAAAATGTATATGGCACCTGCATGTATTGACGTTGATATCACTCTTATCTGTTGCTTTAATATACATAACCATATACATAAATCTGATTACAAAATATACCTATGGCCGTTCTCGTACGGTTCGTCATCGGAATACGAGCTGTCTCCACTCTGCCGGTCCTCCCCTTGTGACCACGAGCCGAGCTCTGCGCGTGATAGAGACGCCATTTTTCTTTCCTCTTCTTGCTTCAATTTCTCCACCTCATCCGCTGACAGGAACGTGAAAACTTTATCTACATTAACAAGAATACAAATATTTTTGTCGTGTTACGTTAAAAGTTGTATGTGAACATTATATAATTTGATACATTTTTTCAATATTCAACATTTTATTCCATATTCATATATATTATGATGATATTTATCATGTCCCGGTCTATGAAATATGTTATTAGATAAACTCGGCCTACCATAAAAGGATGTAAATCCTGAGTAAACAAACCTGAACATGTAAATGTTCAGGTCTGTGTCTAATAAACCAGCTAAGATATAAATACGATATTACCATCCGGTATTAACAGTAGCACTACTTAAATGCTCTGGCTTTCCTAGGATAGCTTGAGTGTAATATAAAAATGGGCCTCACAAAAGACTCAAGCTGAGTCTCGGGGTTTCAGTGTATAGAAATTTGAGATCTCGCTTAGAAGCTGTGTTTAAAAAATTCTAACAAATAACGGGATTACCTAGAAATCTTTTGTTTGTGATTTGATAACAATCTTTTAATTATTTACTTGACTTGTTTATCAATAAAGAAACGTTTATGTTTAAATAAAGTGGAATTTAATTATTAGTAATTTTAAGACTATTTACCTGGTCTTGGTGACGATTTATGACTTTCTTCCATTGCGTTTTCGAAGAATTTCTTCTTGTCACTGACAGAAGCTTTCACAAAATTACCAGAATGAGGTGGGGAAGCCTGGAAATATTTTAAATTAATAATTATGTTAATGAAAACTTTAAATAAATTATTATGAATAAATTCGACATTTAATGATATAAAAGGCGCATTATATTTACAAGCAATGAAATAATCCCTTTTCCAGAATTATTATAAACACCCATGCAGTCAGTAAAGTTTGTTATGCAAAAATTAAAATAAATGCAAAAGTAAGTAAAATAAATAGTACATGCAAAATATAATAAAATCGCAAGTTAAAACAATTTGTTGACCAAATAACAAAATGGGACATGAGGGATGAAATTTGACACTTATTTGTAGTTAACAGGTCGGATCGGTTTGTCGACGAACACAATCATAAGAAGCGAGTGTATGTGTGGTTAAGATGCCGTACATTAAAGTTTACCTCGCCGATGGCAAAGGATTTGATTTTGCTGCTCCATGCGGGTTTCAGGGTGCTCGCGGGCGAGGAACTCCCTTCGCTTACTGGCTCCGAACTGTTCGATAATCTATCAAATTCAGGCGTAGTCGCCACTTCGCCGAAATGGACTCTTCTCTCTGATTGGACACTTCTAAGCATATCGTTTGTACGCGTGGGAGTGGTTTGTGTAAGGTTAGCATTGATATCCTTGCATATGGAAGAATGTTCAGTTTCTGTTATGCGAACTGGTAAAGGTTGCGTATATGGATTGTATGTGCCAGCAACTGTGGTTAGAGATGGGTATGGATTAATGGTTGGGTAGGTCGTAGAATGGACCATATTTAAAGGAGTATTTTTTATTCTAAGATCGCGGAGCGAGGCATGATTATCATTTTGATACTGATTTTCGTCATAATATATACGATTAGGATGCAAGCTGCAGGGGGAATTAGGTATATGTGAAATTGTTGGCAACGTTTTAATTTGGACTTGTAATAATTCAGGTGGTTTGGGCTCCCCATCGGGACTGACTGACATTTCCTTATAATATTCGTCTGTGTCTAATGATGGAAGATCATCGTTTCGGAAAACTTGACAAGAAGGCACTTCGGATATAATAGCCGTACGAGATTCATCAGCAGACGCTCTTAAAGCAGGATAGGCATTGTGATTTACTAGGGGTGGGTATTCAGATTCTGGAGAGTTGGTCGAATTGGACGACTGCATGGTTGTTTCTGCGACAACTGGCGCGGGGAGCACGATGCGTTTGGGCAATAAATACATGAGTGGCACGTCACCACCACATTCATCCTGCTCTATTAACTGACTTTGACTTACTTTAGTATCGAACAGAGGCGGTGGAGGAATGATAAAGTCCTCGGGGAGCACCAGAGCCGCTTTCGAAACCGGTTTCGTGACCGCCACCTCTGTTTTCGGCGTTCGGTGTATTAGTAAAGAGCTACGTGTCCCCGAGCATGCATCGTTAGAAGCGGGGCTTGTTTCCAGAGCTTTTTCATGCAGTTTTACATGCTTTGAAATTTGAGCAATGTCTGTCTCTTTAGTCGGCGAAAGTCGTTCGTGTTGGTTGAAGTGATCGCTAATGAAACTAACTCGCTTCGTATTCGGTTTTCGCGGCACTTGCGGTTTCTGCTTGGCGGGATCAGATGGCGGTGGATGTTGTGGACGAGAGGTAGCTTCGGGCTTGTCCACTGAAGTGCCCTCGCTGGATGTCAACGTCATGGGCGTTGCTGAAGAAATAGGTGTAGTAGTTGTGGCCGGAGGGAGCGGAGTCTTCACTTTTTGTTGTGTGAATACAGCGAGCGGCGATGGATGAGTCACTTGTGAACTAGACGTCTAACCAAACCAATACAAAAATTCACTTTCTATGTTTGTGTTATTTTGTTTATATATATTATTTAAAACGAAAATATTTATCGATAATTTCAACAGGAATTGAATGTTTAGTAACAATAATACTAAATCTTTCTCCTATATAGCAAAAGCAACTTGCACAAAAATATATCTTAAAATAATAAAATAAATAAAAATATACTAAATTATTATTTTAGCGAACGAACAAATCGATAAATAAATCTTCCAAAATAAATGTTATTAAAACTTGCTAACAAAACAAATTGTTTATGAACGTTTTTCGTTAAAAAAAACATCGTTATCTAGTCTACGATAATCGACACTAAGTAATGTATTTTATAGATAATGTTATAATATCAACTTTGTTTTGATCGAAGGACCATTCTTTTTAATTTCTTTGGCTAGCTGCGACTTTCACATGGTAAATCTTCTGCCATGTTGCTTGCTATACTGTAGAACTGCTTCGTTCTGGCTGTCAACATAAGTGATACTGGGCGAGCACAATTCGCAACCAATAATCTTTATTTATGGCCAAACGGTAACTCATGAGTCTTTGTGAGTTTTCGTGCCGCGATTGAATGAAGTAGATGGTGGTAACAGGGGCCACCGGGGGCACTGAACGATGTGCTACCTCACCCTGCTATTATAATTTTCCTAATACTCGCCTTTCACAGGCATTGATCAATTCGACAGGGACTCGACGATAGTGGACTTTAAGTCCGGGAAGGTGAGACTGCTAGTTGCCACGAGCGTGGCGGCGCGTGGGCTCGACGTCAAACAACTAGTCCTAGTTGTCAATTACGACTGTCCCAATCACTACGAGGATTATGTCCACAGGTAGTTTCTATCATAGAAGGCTTTGGTCACAAGTAAAAATTTTTTCTATCGTTTTACATTTAGTGGTGGGTAATGATCTATCTAGTTGATGTTTATTATTTCTACTAATGGGAATGGGAACTTTCTTATATAAAAAGAGAATCAAACTTATTTAAAAACATCGCTGGCCAAGGTGGAAGTTTGGAGAACATCACATGTACTGGATAGCTGTTCTTCGGTTCTTAGAAAATGATGTGTTCTTCGCGATTGTTCCTACACCGGGAATTCAAGCTTATATCAAATTATTGTTAACTCGACGATTGATTTAAAACAGATGGTATTCAAATCACTAAAATAGTGGGTGAAAACAATGATTTTGTCCTTTCTATTTTATTTTTACTTTAAAGTTATTTGTCTCTAAATGTTTGTAGCAATATTTTTGTTTTTGTATATATCTTAAAAAAATAAGTTTTTAATTTTTGATACACAGTCTATTTTCAGTTGTATTTTATGGCAAGGATTAATTTACCAAAGATTATTTTGTAATGGAAAAGTATTATATACTAGATGCCAGGTTCTAAATTAATTATTTTTCATTTAGATGCGGCCGCACAGGTCGCGCGGGGAACAAAGGGTACGCTTGGACTTTCCTTACACCGGAGCAGGGTAGATATGCTGGCGATGTGTTGAGAGCGTTCGAACTCGCCGGCGCCAATCCACCTCCGGAGCTCAGACAGTTATGGGACCGATACAAAGAGGCGCAAGAAAAAGAGGGCAAAAAAGTGCACACGGGAGGTGGTTTCAGTGGCAAAGGTAAGATTTAAAACATCGGCAGTGATTAAACTGTTTTAGTTAAAGTATATAAATAATTCCTGTGTGATAGGGAAGCGTATATAGTAGACCAATATTCTCCATCATGTGAACCAAAATCCTACCAAGAACACCAATGGTGGATGGGAAGTGGTCTATTAGGACTATAGTTAAATTATTCTATATTATCTCTATATAATAGAAATAAAAGCTATACTAATTACGATATCCAGATAAATCCTCTTACATGTTAAACATAAACTGTTAGTTATTTTAATTGCAGTAATATTTTTACTTTTTTTTACTAGGTTTCAAATTTGATGAATCTGAAGCACAGGCGGCGTCGGAAAAGAAGAAATACCAGAAAGCTGCACTGGGTCTACAGGATTCGGACGATGAAGATGTGGAAGGAGATCTAGATCAACAGATCGAGACCATGCTCGCTGCTAAGAAAATCGTAAAGGAAATTAAGGTGTTAAATTCATTATATTTTTCTTTTAAATTTCTTGCGAATTACTCGATAAAGTTTAAAATCTATTACCAATAAGGCAAAACAAACAATGTTTGTACTGTATGTCTGTTTGTTCAAGCCGGGCGTGGCAGCAGCCGGTGTTCCACCGACGACAGCCAGCGCGGACGGTAAGCTGGAGCTTGCGCGCCGGTTAGCCTCACGCATCAACCTGGCCAAGGGCTTGGGCGTCGAGCAGAAAGGCGCCACACAGCAGGCAGCCGAGGCGATCTTGAAGGGTGCACCATCTACTCACACACTGATCACTGTAAGCGACTATTCATACTGTCATTCGCTTAATAGTTAGATTAGATAATAAATGCAATAATTAATTGAATATTGTATTTATCAGTTCAGGGAATCAGATAACTACTGTGTGATTCAATTATCTAGTCTGGATTTAAAAATTTAGAATTCAGTAACATTTACGTCTATAAACATAAAGAGTGCTGCCCCTCAGGCGAAGACAGTGGCAGAACAGCTAGCGGCTAAACTGAACACGCGGCTGAACTATCAGCCGCGCGACGAGAGCAACGCGGAGCCCGCCGAGGAGGTGTTCCGCAAGTATGAGACCGAGCTCGAGATTAACGATTTCCCGCAGCAAGCGAGATGGCGAGTCACTAGCAAGGTAACATATAATTCCTTTACACACTAGATTATATTTGATTTATTAAATATTATGCGGACTTATAGAGCAAAAAACATGAGCACTAGTAGCTATCTAGTAGAAGGTCGTGAAGTTGTAGCGTCTCATATACTAAAGTACATATTCAGATAGCGTACCACTTAGAAGGTGGCATAAAACTGCTGGATGTAGAAACGTTCTATTTAGTGATCCTCGGACCAAACTTCTCTAAGAATTTCATATATATGACCTTGAATTCCTCGTGGAAGACGTTGCCAGATACCATCTAGGTAGATGTCACCGCAGCTCCTATTTCTGCTGCCAAACAGTAGTGTGCAAACATCACCATGTTCCGGTTAAGTCGTTGTAGCTAGTTTAATTACTGGCGTAAGAAGACTGAAGGAGACGAGTACAGTGCGATGCAGTGTGAACATCCTTATTACCGCTACGTTGTTATGCGCAATTTCATTGCGAAAAATAGCAATGTTGTTTATTATATATTAAGTTTGAGTCATTGTTCGAATATTAATATACGTGAACATAAAGCAAAAACATTGTTATTTTACGCATAGTTTTATACTTCAATAACTGTATTACGGTTATTGGCACATAACCTTCGTTCGGCGTATTATTTGGTTTGTTTCATCTCCCTGTAAACTAATATTATTTATTTATATTAACATATATATGTGTGGGGTCAAGTGAATGCGGTGATAATACTTGCATATTTATTCCCAATGACTCAAGCTATGCGTTCAGTGCGCGTTCAGTTGTGCAGTCAGGATGTTGCTCAAACTAGCGATTATTGGTGCTCTTATATTTCTATGCGTCAAGCTCATGAAGCGCAGGCGATGCTATTATTGCTAATAACAAGAAATTAAACGGAGGTATTATAATTATTTCATAGATAGACATTAGAGGTTTTCATAGATAGAGATTATATATAAATAATATAACTGTAATTATATTATGAAATTGTAGTCAGAAAAGATGTGAAGCAGATATTTGTTATAGAAATATTTTTTAACTGCAACGGTCAAATGCTTGTCGAGGATTTCACATGTTGTTATGATCTGACCAATGTGGGCGTAGATGTTGGAATATTCTGGCTTTCGTATACTGGACAACAGGAACAGAACAATGCTGTTATGGCCGAAGGTTTACAATAAGAAAAAAGAACCCATCAACCAATATCATAAATCATAAGAGCTTAATCTGCTACTGGATACATGTTATATATTTTTCTTACTTAAGTATTAGTATCAATTGAAAGTATAATTCTAATAATGTTTCGCGATAGACAAGGCACTATGTAATTACTATTATAATTTATTTGTATTACTTGAACAGGAGGCGCTTGCGTTGATCAGCGAGTATTCGGAGGCCGGTATAACGGTGCGCGGAACGTACGTACCTCCCGGGAAAACGCCGCCGGAGGGCGAGAGGAAGCTGTACCTCGCGATAGAGAGCTCCCAAGAGCTCGCTGTTGCCAGGGCGAAGTCTGAAATAACTCGCCTCATCAAAGAAGAACTCCTCAAGCTGCAGACCTCCGCCCACCACATGATCAACAAAGCGAGATACAAAGTCATATAGCAGTAGCGTTCCCGTTATTGACGAATAAAATGCGCCTCTATTCTTTTTGTTTTATTTCAACGTATTTATAGCGTTTTGTACTGTAACGTTAGAAATAAATATTGTACTATTTGTAGTCTTTATTTTGTAATAATAGTACTTATAAACGGTTAAGTAAAAATTATCTATTCTTCTGGTCTAACTCCTGCTACCTACCACTACATAACAACTTACCTTCATAACAGAATTATCGTGTTACCTGAATTCCTAGTGCAAATAGGTTCGTGACTAAGCAATAGCTTTAATTTTAAGATGAATAAAGTATATGTACAGTAACAGAACATTGGCTATTTTTCGGGTAAATATCATTAATATATTCATAGTTCAAAAGTGGCACCAGTGGTAGCGAAGTTAAAAGAAATTTCTGTCCTAGCACAGACGATTTTGCTTATAGAGGAAACTGATTAGTAAAGATTTTAGGTATGAATGTTATTGGTTGAGGAAGAAAACCGAAGAAACGATGGATAGGAAAGGTGAATGATAAGTTAGCGTCTGATAGGAATGCGTGGAGGAGAGACGTACTGTAC
>DWGN01000359.1:0-10044 GCA_018247655.1 Euryades corethrus
TTCATCGATCGCAATTAACGACGGATGTCGGCTGAATATATTTGTTTAGATGCGAGTTTCTGTATTAGTATTACTGGTGACATGTTTTATTTATATCTTAGTAATAAGCGTATGTTTTTAAATATTTAAAAAATAATACAATCCAATGTTAGTTAAACCAATCGCCTATTAAAGCAATTGTAATTTTTTTTTATTTTAAGTAAGCGACGGAACGAGCGAGAGGTTCACCTGATGGTAAGTGATACATACGCCTACCCATGACAATGTGGCGCTTGTTTGGATGGTATATACAGCACCATATTGCGCTCGTCGCCTTGAGACATTAGACTAGCTACAACGCCTTTTAAACCGGAACACAGTAATATATAATAATATTTGCACATTACATACAATAGTAATATTTGCACATTATTATTTTGCAGCGGAAATAGGCGCTGCTAAGATATTCTTTGTAGTAAAAAAATGGGCTTTTTTTTAGTAGGAATAAAAAGTCGATTGATTAGAATTAGAAAGTCGAGAATCCAAATCCTCGTTGCCATTTTAACTGATAAATTGTTATTAATAAAATAATCTAAACAATTACAGTCCGTAGGTATACAGATTTCAAAAGAGCAATTAACTTTATCCCGGCAAGTATAAATATTTTTTTCGCTGTTGCTGTTTATTTTTTCGCTTATCTGTGTACATTGTTAGGCGTTAAACGTTTTAACGTGAAAAATATTGAGGCTGTTATTGTTATGAATGTCCTTGTCGCAAAATAAATTATTTTTTTTTTAAAAAAAATCCGTTAACATAATTATTTTGCAGCGTACACGCAAATTTTGGACTATAAAGATTACAATGAACGGTCAAAACGATGATGGTAAACAGGTTATGGTAAACAGTTTGGTATACAAAATAAATAAGATAATGTCTTTCCTACTTGTTAGTCTAATTTTAAAGTATTCAGAACCTATAATTTATATATATATATGTGTGTGTAATATTACTAAGTGACGTGACGATCGAAATGTTCACCTGATGGTAAATGATACGCAAGCCTTTAACAATGCGGCACTAGTTAAGATGGTATACACAGCACCATATTGTGCTCGTTGAGACATAAGATGTTGTGTCTAGTTTCCCCACTAATTTCACTAGCTACGACGCCCATTAAACCGGAACACAATAATGTTTGGTCATTACTATTTTGCGGGAGGAATAGGCGCTGCGGTGGTACCTACCTAGACGGTCTCTTCACTAGCTATTTACTACCGAATTATGAAAGTTTTTTTTGTTAGTTGAACCGTATTGTAAGTATTGGTTTATTTAATATTCTTCTACCCGCAGGATATCGGTAAACAATTCGTATTTTACGTTTAAATTTAAGCGGGATGAAGGCGACGCGTGACTACCGCCACGGAGCGCTTCAAACGCAGATGTTGTCAGCGAAATTGCGCGGCTTCGGTACTGAAACAACAACCTCAATCTGTTCCTTATGGAAATACTTAACTGAAAATACCATATTTCTGTTTACTATGCTCACTTTTTGAAAGTAACCAGCGGATCTTCCAACTACATCCATTATAACGTTCGTTATTTTAAAACCTTCTCCATTTTGGTGGCAAGAAATAAGAGCTGCGGTCGTACTTACCTAGATGGTTCCTTTTTTTTCCGTGGGGGATATGCCTTCGCGGGAGCAAAGATAGGTTATGTCGGACTTGCACCGACTAAAACCTTCACGATGTTCCCTCATCGAAGCCACGGGAACGCTTACGCACACATCTGTAGCCTCGCCAGCGTCGGCCGCACCACGGAGCCCCTTCCTCCTTCTTTGTGAGGACAACGGATCCCCCCGAATCCTTTACCCAGCGGCCATGGAAGCCAAGAGAGAAAACTATTCCGGCTCCCTGTGGCGGGTCTGGTCTTAGGTACCGCCGGCAACCATTTCACGGCCGCAGAGGATAGGGAGAACGGCGAACCGCAATACCGGCACTCCTCTCCCTCCGCGAGTGGCCTCCTGGGGCCAGCCCTGCGCCTTGGGCCGGCCGGGTAGGGTCCTCTTAGCTTCACTGTGAGGGACCAAGCCACGGTTACTAAGCCCCCCCGCCACGACAAGGCGGGAACCTGTTCGGGGGGGGAATAATGTATGACCTGATTTATTTGTATTTAACTAGGTATATGATAAGAAACGTTTTAATTTTCAGGGTTACATAGTGCATACACCTCTCCGAATGATATCATTGTCTCTAAAGTCCAAGGAGGTTCAGTCGAAATTTAACAAGTCAGAAGAAATGCCTGCATATAGGAACTTATTGCTCTGTTTAGTAAAATTGATACATGGTGACCCCATGCTAATGCTCAGTGTATGTTTTTTTATTTATAAATTCTTCTTTAAATTATTAGGTACTTCAACAGATAAGAATGTTGTTGAGTGATTAGGAATAATTACAGTATTATGTAAAAATGTTTACAGTACATATTGTGGTTAATTAATCCCATTTGATCAGTCCCCAACTTTATATTTTAAATCGCCTACTATAACGATGTTGCTATGTTCTATCTGTAACATATACCTGAAATACTCCAGACCACATGGTAGTAGTTTTACGAGTGATTGAAATAATGGCCATACAGGTTAAAAAAACTTTAAACTTTCTAAAAAAATTTTATTCTTAACAGAATCCTGGTCGTTCTGGAGTAGAAATTCAGTCCTCAACCACGGAACTTATAAATGGTCTAGTATCTTTAGTGCATCACACTGGTATGGGTGAAATTTCACAAGAGGCTATGGATGCATTACTAGCCCTTCACAGGCCAGATAGAGTGACGATGTGGAACCCAGAAGCACCACTTAACACCTTCTGGGATATAAGGTTAGTGAGTATCTAGTTAACAAATAAACACAGCTTAGCAGAGCTTTTAATAAATTGACTGCCTATAATATACATTTTGCATTAAGGTGTATAACTTTGACCTATATTAGGCCTTTTCCTTATAGACTATAATAATATCTGTTACATTTATACTTATATTTTGTTTGACCTATAATCCGTGTTAGTCTGTTTTTTAAAATATATTTTAGAAACATGATATACATTCAGATGAAGTTAGCGCCGCTAGTTCTCAGAACTATGACAGCTTCGTCGAACTCAGGGCTCGCTGATCAGGCAGGCATCCGCGATTAGTAATATGTCACTTAAGTAACATTATAACATGCCCCAATTGATTAAGATGTTTGTTAATCTCCAAGCTGCACTTGTCACTTTAAAATAGATTGAGTCTTTTTATTGAATAAGTCTTAGTTTACACAATAAATTATATGAGTTTAAAACTAAAGGTATTACTTTATTTAACTATATTTACATGCTATCAATAAATGTTAATGATTTGACAATATTTGTAAAAATTGCTTTTGAATATATATTCATATATTTTCTATCAGTTCCCAAGTTTTATACAACATAAGTCAGAAGTTGATCCAGCGTCAGATAGGCAATTACCGCGAAGTTTTACGCTGGTTGCGCGACGTGTTGACGTGCCGCAATGAGTTTCTTGCCAAGCACAAAGACTACGCGAACGTTGGATCGCAGATACCTATATGCAAGCAAGCACATATCAAGCTAGAGGTTTGTTGAAATTAATTTATTAAAAAAAAATTATCTAACATTTGCGATAGTTAAATAACAATTAGTAAGTTTCCTTTGCCAGAGACTGTCTTGGTGAGTACCAACGCAGCGCCTATATCTGCTGGCAAACAATAGTGTAAAAAATTTCTGTGTTCCGATTTAAATGATGTTACAGCTAGTTTTAGTTTAATAGACGAAAATTATGAATTTTCAACATACAGGTTGTGTTCTTCATGTGTCTCTGGTCAATAGACACAGATGTTGTGCTTGTCGCGATGTCATGCTTCGCGCTACTATGCCAGGAAGCGGATATAAGGTGCGGATCCGATGAGATCAGTACACAATGCCTATTACCAAATTACGCAGTGTTTCAGGAGATCGCTCATACTTCTACCGTTCTCACGACAGGTAAGCCACTGTAGCAGTAAGTATACTAGCACAATCCAAAAAAAAGTAATGAAGAATTGTCCAGAAAGATGATGATGCATTAAATGAAAGAAATCAACGTATAGACATCAATGTATCTTGTTCCATTTTATAATAATCCTCTAGTTAAAAATAGAAACTTAATTATCCTCACGACGTTATGGGCACCCACATCACTTCTGAACGGGTAAACATATTAGTCCTTTTGCTGCTTAGTTAAATAAAAAAAAATGTACAAATAACATTGGGCTATAAACATATGATATTGTATTTTTAAGCAGCCAGCCAGGATATGGGGCGGGGCTGCTTTTATAAAAATATACACAGTAAGTATTTATTTTTACGTTATATTGAAGATTAACTACTTATGAAGTTAGATAAAAGGCTAAGAGAGTCAATAGCTGGACAAATGCTTCTGACATTTTTATATTATAAGCGATGCTGTTGAGATGTACTCCATAGTACCTAGCTAATAATATTTATTACACCTGTTCTCGGGACCGGCTATAGAAGCCTAGCCTATAAGTCTTGGTTGTGTTTCAAACGGAGATGCCACGATCCCTCCAAATATTATAATGAAGACTGAAAGCGTCCAACTTCTAAGAATCTTGTATAACCTTGACCTTCATATATTTTAAACACCTTTATAAATGACAAAAACATTTCATTAAGAGAATAAAGACCAGACTAGGATAGATTTTTTTATAATTTTGCTACCCGTCAAAGGTTCAGCCGCTCTGCAGAAGCGTATAATGGCGTTGCTGAGGAAGATAGAACACTGTGTTAACGGAGTTCAGCCGGTATGGGAGGAAACATTTCGTTGTTGGTAAGTATTTTAAGCACTATAATAATTTGTGCACTTTTCTCTTTGTATGTCTATTAATGAATAAGAATAAGCCAGTTGATTCGTTTAAGACTTACCCCATTATTTTATGAAAGATGCATGCGTTTAGATATAAATTGTAAAAACGTGATTAATTTTTAAAAACATCGTACATTTTGACAAATAATATAGTTAAAATCGTTAGGTACAATTAAGGGCTATGTTACTTAATTGTTTGACCTTTAATTACAAAATTTACTAACAAAGTCAATACTAGACTGTCACAATTTATTCTAGACTTTCTTATACAAACAAACAAAAAGGTAACCTAATGATATCGCCAGAAATTCTTTTGGCTTTTCCTTAACGATAATGCGTATGTGATTTATTAGGTTCATCGCTTTAAGGTATAATATTTCCTCGTGCAGTAATTTATTATTTTAACCTAGAGACCTAACAAAATTAAAACTGAGGAGAATATTTCATGTTATTTTGCAGGGACTCATTATGTAAGCTATTACAAAAATATCCGAAAGGGCAAAGTGATCGTCCCGATGAGCCTCCCGAACCCTTGCACCGAGCCGTGGCAAAGCGACGGGTTTCACACCACACCAGTAGCGAACACGATTTTGAGGTAATATATTTCCATGAGCAATCATGTAAATGGCTTTAGTGATAATAAGACCGTATATGGCGTGTATTTATTCAGAATACTCTGCTCTCATATATTGAGAGCAAAATAGTTATGGCGGCAGATTTATAGAGTGAGTTTGGGAACTAGATAGAAGGGTTTGCAAAACCAGTCAACCACTTATAGCCTGCAACGTGGATTCGGAATCGAATCAGCGACCATTGTGCTACAAAGCATGTTAGGCTGCTCCATATTTTTATATATATCGTATACCTGTTTTTGTTACGTAGAAGTTCTCGAAGTTATTGTTTTTGTCTTTGAAGTGTATATGTTCTTACATCATCACATGGGTTAGTTTTTAGAACGCATATTTATGAGCTACTTTTATAATGCACTAACTGTTCTCTTAAAATAATAATTTTATAGGTTTCTTATCGTTTAAATACTGTATCTTTTAATACATAAAAATACATAATTCTTCTTTTTATGGGTACAAAAAAGGTTTCATTTTGCAGATGCAAATACAAGAGTGGGCTAACATTACATCATTCCTCTGCGCTTTGGGTGGTGTTTGCTTACAACGTCGACCGTCAACAGTCTGGTCACAAATACATGGACTTGGTTTGTTTTTGCATTTACATATAATACGTATACAAATTGTACATATAATTACATTTTATTTATTTTTGAAGGCACCTTATGGTAAGTGATACGCCTGCCCAGTAAGTACTTTGTTACGCTAGTCAGATATGTGCACAAAGTTTTCGGGTAAGGTATGCGTACTGTATCTAATATTTTTATGTCATTGCGTACATTGCGCTCGTCGTCTTGACTCTCATAACCCCAGGAGTTTCTTTAGCTAACTTCATTCTTACTAGTACACGGTAATGTCTGCATACTATTGTTTACTTACAATACTAGATTTTGCGGTAGAACAGAGCTCCTCCGCGATTAAATTCATAAATTATACTGTTGTAAATCAAAAGCATAATTATATTGGTATGTCATTCTTTTACTCGTGGTACGTCTCTGTTGCCTAGGATCGACATTATTGTGTTTATAGTTTGAAGGACGTTGTAATTAGAGAAAATATTACGATAACGAGGCTTTATATCTTATGTCTCAGGGCGACCAGCACTGTAGTGCTGTTTATATAATCATAACGAGTGTCATTGTTATGGGCAGACATGGTATTTGACATCAGGTGAAAGTCTTGCTCGACTCATCGCATCTTTGTTTAAAAACCCTGTAAAAATCAAATAAATGTTTTTAATGTTGATGAGCGATGACAACTATCTAATGGTTTCATGGTGAGCTGTGATAATGTTTCTATGTAGTTTCAGATATTAGAACTCTTGAAAGATTTAAAGAACTTGGATGGTCAGATATAGTCCTAGTGAAGTATATAAATTTGAAGTATAATTAATAATTATATAATTCATGCTCTTGTTACAGACTCCCGAAAGTACAATGTATTAGCAAACAGCTCGCAAGAGGTTCAATACTGTCCCGTAACGCAGTAAGTTTAATTCTTTTTCTTTATTCCATGCATTGATGAGATAGGTACAACTCATCTTATGGTATGTGATAAATTTTCTCTCATTAATATGATCAATAGCTAAGTTGATTGTGCTTATCGTTTTAAGACACAAAATTTAAATATCGTTACTGTAGCAATGTCTTTAACTAGAACACCTTTTAAATCGGAGAACTACTTAAAATGTCTGGTGCTTAATTTTGTTAATATCGGTACATATTCTATAAGTAGTTGTAGTAAGTGTCTGTAAGTGTTCACCCTGCAGTGAGTGCACTTCTGATTCAGTATTGACTTAGATAGCTCGTCTGATATTGGGCTTGTAGACCTGGAATCTATGACATTTGTCTACTACTACTAATTGACTACACTGTTACTACTGTTCCTATTTGTACGGATTTGTCACTTAATATATTTATAAAGAAATGATATAACAAATTCTGTTACAGGTTCATTGGTCAACTTTTGCGTTTATTGTTATGTAGCAATGAGCGATTTGGTCAACAAATTCAGACACACGTTAAAAGTCTCGTGGGTCACGAGATGGCACCTGCTCTCTATCCGATACTTTTTGATCAAATCAAAGCCATTATTGATAAATTCTTCGATCAGCAACAACAGGTATCATTTTGATAAAGTATATAATCGTTTTTAATATTTAAAGTTTCTAATAATATTATCTTATCGTATATATTATATAATTACAAAATGTTATTATATAATTTATCTTTATCTAATGCCCTTTTTAAGATATTTTCTTTAATTTTTTTGATGTATTTATATTTTCTATTAGGTATAACACTTCATTTTTACCATTCGATGGTTAAGGAGTAATACTTTTGCTATACGGGTAAATAACCTAATGTTGCTGGAGCAGAGATGATAGCTTATTCTCTGAATTCTTCTAGACTTTTACGAATAGATGTAATTTAAGAGATATTATTTTTTTAGTTAAGTTATTTCCATAGGGGGTCGTAAGATTTATATCACGAGTTACCTTATAGAGCTTAGTTATAAAAGAATATTTGAAAAAAAGATTTAAGAAAAAAATTGTTTACAAAGCCATTTGATAACAGCAACAAATTTGCGAACATTTCAAGTTTTGAGAATTGCTGCTTTATGGATTGCGATATACAAGTTGAATAATAAATTAAGACTTTTTAAATTTTTGTGTGAATTTTAAGAGATTGTTGTCTTTTCTAAATTCTAATTTTTATTCCTTTAAAGGTAATGCTGACTGATATTAACACACAGTTTGTCGAGCATACAATTTTTATAATGAAGAGCATCTTAGATAACAAAAAAACTGGTCAACCCACCGAACACCTTAGCACAACCTCGATTGAAGGCTTGATGTTGGCAATAGTCAAGTATGTTATATTTTTCTTTTGAATAGGCTTAATTTTCAAGTAAAATAACACTGTATTTAAAGTTATGAGAATAAATAATAATAATTTACACGAATATAAGATATAACAAATTTCTATAGATTTTAGGATTTCGTTTAATAATCTGTTATATTATGTATTTATTTATGTATGCGAGAAGTTATAATTGGCATAAATTTCTTCTATCTCGGTATGTTCATTAATATGTAGTATGGCTTTCATACATTTTTGGTTAAGAGTAATGAAAGATCCCCATTTCCATACAGATACGTACGACATTTAGACATGACAGTATTGTCAGTCCATATAAAAACAAAGCTTTGTCAAGTTGTTGAAGCGATGATGAGTCGGAGAGATGATCTTGCATTTAGACAGGTGAAAAAACAGTTAAATTATACCTTTAAAGTATTTTCTTATGATTTTTTTTATACTTTATTGCTTAATGTATGACTTTAATGCCAGTTGGTAGTGCCGCTCAAAGCAGAAGAAACAGATAATTACTTCCTCTATAACTTATAAATCTATTATATTTTTTTTTGTTCTTACGTAACTTGCACAGTAAAACTAGACAACTATTATCTAGTTTCATATAGTACGTAGTATTATTCATTATGTGATAATTACAATTTTGTATCCACTATTTAAATAAACAGGAGATGAAATTCCGCAACAAAATGGTGGAGTATGTCACCGATTGGGTATTGGGGACTAGTCATCAAATTGCGCCGCCTCTTCGATCTGATGCATCTTCTATCACCAGGTTATTTTATTTCATTTATTGTTTTCGCATTATCCTCTTGATTTGTATGTGTACTTGACATAATATCTTCAGTATCGTTGCAATGTTATGATATTGTAATTAAAAGCATTTCTTCCTTACTTTACATTATAAAGCTTAGTAACACTAAAAAATTATCCCACCAGATTATAAGTAATCATGAGGTCTGTAGCAATCAAACGCTTTACCCTAAAAACAACTTATTCAACAAATAAATAATTGATTAATTATGTAAAATATTATGTGCATCAATGACATTGTTTCCTGATTATACTCGGTCATATGTATTAGATGATGTGGTCTTTTAATGTCATAACCTCTTAACTAAGTAAGTTTTGTATTGTTAATTTAGATATTTAGTATGCTGTCGTGAGTTGGACCAAGCTTGTATGGAAGCTGTTGCGGCACTTTTGAAAGGTCTTCCGTTACAACCCGAAGAGTCCGACCGCGGGGATCTCATGGAAGCCAAGAGCCAACTTTTCCTTAAGTATGTATAAAAAATCTATGTTAATATAATTGCAATAAACATTGATAAGTTGTTCTATATATTTTTAGTTTAAATTTAATGAATAAATATCAATTATATGAAGTTCAGAGAGTATTGGATGAGTTTGGTAGAAGAAGTGAATAGTGAAATATTGTTTAACCTAACTTGATAATTACTCTGAGTGCATGTCGAGAGCACGAGCTCATCCTCTGAACACCGTCGCCTGTTCTCCTGTCCACTCATTATCGGGTGAACATTCAGCTTTTTTTTATTATTTTTTTTGATTTAAAAATAAGCAACGAGACGAGCGAGACGTTCACCTGATGGTAAGTGATACGCTCACCCATAACAATGTGGCGCTAGTTAGGA
>DWGN01000360.1:0-10018 GCA_018247655.1 Euryades corethrus
CATCTAATGTCTCGAAGCTATAAATATGGTTCATATACCATCCTAGCATCAGATGAACGTCTCGCTCGTTGCCTCGCTTCATAAAATAAAATATAATGTTTTTTTTCCTTACACCAGAAAATGAACAAGAATAGTAAATTATAAAGGAGACCACTGACTTCTGACACAGTTGTAAAACTAGACAACTTTAAATCGTATCTTGTCACCCATTTTTGGAGTAAAAGATTCCTATATTTCAAACATGTATACTTCATTATTATAATTTTAAAAGACATGAAATCACTTGTATAGGACGTCATTCAATTTGTTATTTTGAATTATTTTTATCATTCATAACATTGATTAATAATCATTATTCTTATACTAGTAGATCTTTTGATGTAAGAAGCAATGTAAAGTAGTATACATGAGTATAAAAGTAAGTATGGGTTACTTGCCGCTAACAAGTGCAATGGTGGGATTCGCAGAGATGGTGGCGGTGGACGAGGAGGCGGTAGCCTGTGCCGCGGGAGTGGCGACGGTGGAGACGGTGGCGTTGGTGGCAGCGGTGGCAGCTTGCGCAACCGCATTTTCGATGTTACTGGCCGCGTTGAAAAGGAGCTTGCAAAGCTCACACCAGCTTGACGATAACGCTGTAAATTTATGTAATTACTTGCAAATGTAAATAAAATAACGTAGTAGCTTTGCGTGCCTGTTACAATCGATAGCGCGAAGAATCCAGCAAACATTACCGCGTTTTAGAAGAATGGACGCTGTTACTACTAAAATTACAGTAGTAACAAGTTTTAACATGTTATTTCTAAAGCCTACACCAACTTGCTTGCCGTTAAATTTCCCTATTATTCTTAATGAAAGTGTTCAGATGACTTTATATATAAAATATGTGGAAATTAAACCTATTGAATAAGTACTACATATTAAAATAATGTTTTTTTAATGTAAACTTTGATATCATCATCTTAATAATCGTAAAAATGGGAATCTTCTTTCTCTCCATCACTTTTCTCTCATAAGTCAGGCAATTTAAAAAAATACAAAGAATAAATAGGGTAGAAAAAGCTTATGTTCATAACAAGCATTTGTAGAAGAAAAGAGGTGATGATATATAATATGATATTTGAATGCTAGACATGAAATTCGTACATCGGAAGCAGCACCTGGATCAAGATGGGAGCAATTTGGCGCTCCAGGGACCACACGTCTTTTTTTTGTGTCTGTAGTCTTATTATTCATGGCGCAATTTACATCCGATTCATTGTTGTGAACATGCACTTTAACATTATTACTTACTAAGTATGGTTTAATTTCTTCAAACCATACGTCACATAACTGAAAACGAAAAAAACATGGCTATGGCAATGATAGCTAGATAGATTTATTGCTATTTAATTTATGAAGGTAAAACAAAAAGGTGCAGAAGTATACATACGCTTACTAACGCATTTTCTAAATCATATCGAATATTTTTGGGTATATTATATTTGTTTTTCCTTTGTCTTTGCGATCTCTCATCATTATTATACATAGACGCGTTTATGTTAGTGGGTGCTTGCTGTCGAGGCGGCTTCAATAAATTCGAGCATACCTGTCCTCTTCGGGATTGAAACATTTATAATTTTTGACTGCTAAATTTATAAAACACGCATTGAAAATAATAAAAGGCAATATAAAGTATTCCTGTAAAATGCAACACGAAATAAAATATTATAAAAGTCAAAAATGGGTAGAGCTCCCAATTAAACTGTCAATGTGAGTTTTTGATCTACCTTATTTTATTTTTTTTACTAAAAACAAGTATGATTTGCATCAAGTAGTTCGATTAACATCGTGGTCTTTTAAAAACAGTGAAAATAATAACGTCCAATCGATTTTAACAAATATTTAAGTTTCAGTGTTATATCTTTCAAAACAATGAACCCATCTAATTGGAGATCTGTTATAAGTGCATCTGGATCAGCTATGCTAAACATGTTATGCTTAAGAAAAAAGAAAAATATTCAACACGAGTCAATAAATGAGGTACTTTTTTATGGAGCGGAAGACGATAAAAAGAAAGAAGAAATCGGTTTAGATAATTTGTTCTGCATATACTATATTATTGTTCATGCTTGTCGATCAATTGACGTTTGCCTACCGACCCTGAACAGTGATACTATTTCAAAGTGCCTGATAGCAGTTCGACAGAGAAACAGTGCAGTAATTAGAGTTGCGGTTTATGATAGTAACGATTTGGCAAAACTACACAAGCTAGCTGAACTTGGAATAACGGTAAGGATAATTAATTCTGTAGTGAAGTTGGAACATGAATTCGTTTTAGTGGACGCTAATGGAACCTATCAAGATGCCGTGGCTGTCCTGGGTTCGTTAGATTATGAAATATCACGAGTAAACTGCAACAGAGATTACACTTTGCTAACGTCCGAAACCAATGTTATAATGACTTTGAAAAAAGAGTTCGATAGAGTTTGGTCTTCTGGAGAAAATATATTGAAACCTTAAAAATTATGACGAAAGTTAGTAATTTAATTTTACAATATGATTTGTTTAATTGTTAAATCATCACTGTAATTTTGTAATTCATTTTAAATCAAAACCTTATGGCTATTGAAATAAAAGTCTTGAAGATAACAAAAAATATCTAAATTTTATTTCATTTCCTCCAATTGATTGTATTTTTTGACATTAGAATTGTTGTAAGCAATTTATTTTTAAAAAATTACATTTATCATCAAAAGATATTCACCTATATAACTATTTGTACTTAAGTGCTTTTCTTTTTTCTATAACCTATAACTAAAAAGCAAACATGATTGGATGAAAATAAGTTTAATTTTGTTTTATCGATTGGCTCTTGTAATGGGTTAACGATATAGTAGATATATTCGAAAATCGATACACAACAATGTACCAAATGTCAATAATAAAAAGAAACATTTCCAAATCGCTTGTTTTGTTTCTTTTGTAACAAATATTTATTAGGTTTTTTAATAAATTTACTTATAATACATATAACTAACCATCAGGTGAACACACAACTCATCTTATTTCAACCATGTTAAAAAAATACCCGCAGTTGAGGAACAAACATAAATTTAGCAAACTTAACAATCTCTGGCATAATGACGATGTTGACATTACAGCAATAAAAGGCGCTTGACAATTGTCACAGTAAATATAAGTACAACTTGGTAAAAATAAATGTTTTAAGTTAATTCTTAAAAGTAAAACAGCTTAAAGTTCATAATATTGCTTCAAATGATGTTTTCTATTCGTTTTTAAAGATTACG
The DNA here is from genome assembly GCA_018247655.1 of Euryades corethrus. NCBI lineage: Eukaryota > Metazoa > Arthropoda > Insecta > Lepidoptera > Papilionidae > Euryades > Euryades corethrus. Next base: position 3,288 of record DWGN01000360.1, read on the forward strand.
AGCTTATAATTCACACAAAAACAACAGTTTCATGACAATTTTAACATAGTGCACATTTTGGAATGAAATTAAAAAAAGTATTTATGTTCAGTGTAATATTGTCTGCACTCTAATTGTACTTACATATACAGATATAATCACAGCATAAAATAAGTGATCACTTTATATTTACAAAAGATTTACAAACAGTATCTATATACAAAAATACATTTCACTCACAATTTATTTACAAATTAATTATCAAAGTCTTTAAATCTTAGTGAAATAAATAATTAATTCATTATTTATAACCATTGGAATATAAAAAGAAAAATATCAAGAAATTTTTAATTTGAAATGAAAAAGTATTATATTAATACCACATTAAGAGAAAAAATATCAAAAAAACTAATAATGTTTTTTTCCCTATAAATATTATTCAGTGTTAACACTAATTTTTTATAAAAATAGTTTGTTCATCTGAACTTTTTATATTCACAGTTTCAAATCCAAAAATAGATGAAATATGATATAACAAGTGGTGTTTTTTTCTATATATTATAACAATTATTTCACTAAAGAAATAATGTGACTAATATATAAATAAAATGTCAAAATGTGAAACAAATTATTATATCCCAATGAATTAATATAAACTCTTCAAATATATATAAGTGATGAATACTTAGCATGTCTGTAAAGAGCCAAAAATATTTAGCTCTTAATAGACATTAATTAATATCTTGTGTGTATCAACATTAAAAAATGTTGTTTTTTGATCATATGCACGAGGCATTAAAAAATGAATAAAGGTCTCAAAAAATAATCAATTATAAATATTGTAGTTCATGTATTCTATTTCTGAAATATATTTGATACACATTCTTATTTGAATTCTATGTTAAGGTAAAGATAAATGCATGTATGAACTAAATTTTAAATAGCATTAAATTTGTAAAATCTCAATCGTTCTATCCGCATTTATTGTTCTAATATTTGTTATAATACCATATTCATTTAAGGTTCTATTCAAATGTCAAAGTTTATTATAATCTATACTTAGAAAAAGAAGAAAAGTCATCATGAATTACTTACCAAGATTTACGGTTGTGTTAAAAATAACACTTGTGACATCGACTTTTAAATATTGTGCTTAATTATTATACCTGTTTGTTTATAATGTCAATGATATTCGAACCCGGAATAAATTCTTACTTTAAAGAAAAAAAATATACACTGACCTGTCGATATGCGCAGTATCCTTATTTAATTGATATTATCGGTAAGGGTGTGAAGAAACTCCCATAAAAATAAATGCCATTCCAGAAAACGGAAAAACTTAATATTATCACTCAGTTAAGATTGTTCTAAATGCTCGTATTCTATTAGCAAAAACTATTTTTTCGGTTTAGACAGTTCAATCATTCATCATTACTGTAGAAGCAGATATTGTCTATTGATTAAGTTACAGATAAAATATATTACATATAATTCCTTCGAAACGATTATTAATAAATACAACCACTTTTATTATTATTTTTCAGTTTTTAATATCTATTTACATGTTTTTTATTTTTTGCCCACATGCCATCTATGAATACTCAAATATTACTTACCAATGGTAGTAGGTTAAATAAAAATAATATCTGACTCTGTTGTTCACTCTACTGTTCTTTTTCTTCTGCATGTAAATAAATCACTTTTTACACCGCGGTATCCTTGGGTACGCCGATGAGATTATAGTCGTTGAGATTTACCTAACATTCTTTGAAATTAAATTACTTAAAATAGATAACCAAACAACAAAAACACAATTACTAAGAAAGAAAAAATAAAAATAAAGTAACACAAACAAATGAAAAGAAAATCATAACACTCACAACAGATATATATTAAATATGTAAATATATCACTTTAAGTGAAAGGAGAAAGTTTAAAGAGTATTTTTTTTGTTTAACGAAATGAACAAAACGTTCACCTGATGGTGAGCCAATGATACGCTTGCCCATAACAATGTGGCATTGGTTAGGACGGTGTATACAACATTGCGTCCGTCGTCTTGAGACATAGATGTTCAGTCTCGTTATCCCAGTAATATTACTAGTTACAACGCCTTTTTAACCGGAACACAATCATGTTTTCACACGACTGTTTGGCGATAGAAATAGGAGCTGTGGAGCTATAAGCTTAAATGATCTTTGGCAACGGAGATCTACCACCAGCATTGGATGAGTCAGGGCATAAGTGGATATTGAAAAAAGAGGAACGATGAGGAGTATAAGACATATAGATACGTATATATTTATAACCCAATCTAACTTGATAGTAACTTTTTATTTTTGCGGCGTGTCCGGAAGGTAATGAATTTATGAATGATCGTGTTAACACTTGACGTAGTAGAGTGATTTGTGCATGTAGCGTTGCTGGGTGAATAGTGCGTGTCGGGCTGATCCTCCGTGTGAAGCGGAAGAGCTTTCTCAGGGCGGCGACGGTAGCCAATGGCATCTGGGTTTAGGGTGTACTTAAATGTTAGGTCGTTCTGTGGTTTGAAATTATTTTTGGGCATGGCATATTGTATAAATTGCGCTTTGGAGTGAAGTTTGCGGTCACTGTGCAGGTCTATATTTCACACACGCAGTCATAACAGGTTTTATACATGAATTGTTTAGATGCACCTTGTGTTTGAGAACTAGTTTGGTGAATTTATAAGGGAGATAGTCTGCCTACTACATGTCAGCAGGACATAATGTGTGAACTGGCTCTCGAGACGATGGGCTAGATATTCGGGCTTCTCTTCGTCCATCATGGAAAAAGGAATTTTATGTATTTAAACTTTTCCCTCCGCCATATCGCGCATGTTGCTTTGAGACTATAAACAAATTTAAGATTATTTATTTTATTATCACAAAATAAAAGTTGAAAGGAAAAAATTATTTTATTATTTACACTAACTAATTATCATTAAATCAATAAAAGTGATTTGTATACAAAATAAAATATTGTCTTAAGTAGTATCTTATCTAATAAACTCCCATCTCCATTAAAGCATCAATGTGTTCATTTTCAGGTAATAAATCTATTTCAATTGGCTGGGAGTTTGTATTATCACTGCCTTTGTTATCCACATTAAAGAAACGGAATAATTTTGACAAATTTATTATGGAATATGCAGAATGGGATAAATAGTCTTCAACAACTTCTTTCAAAGATTGGAAGGCTGAGGTAATTTGGGATGTTGTTTTGATCTCTGTAAATAAAATATAGTTATAATTAATCTGAAAAAATATATGTTATAATACTTATTTTAAATTATTATTAAATTTGAAATATCATCGTCATAATCATTTCAAGCAATGGATGTTAGTGGCTTGACCGCAGCCTCTTGCATATCCATTTATTATATCAGTGGCAGAAATCGACACCGCAGTGGTACATATACAGACAGCAAACCATTATAAAGTTTATACACCAAGTCAAACATGTGTTAAAATAAACATAATTTAAATAAAAAATATTCAAATCAATATAATCATTATTTTTATACTTACTTCCCATAGAATGTTTACTGAGATCGAACAGGTACAAAAAGAAATTAATCTGTAGGTACAAATCCTTTTCGGTATATTCTCTAAACATTACTCCTTTTTCACATTGTCTGCACACTGGATAACTGGCTACAAACATCTGGGGCAACCTCGCAGTCCTATAGCCGCACGCCGGGTCCTCGCATGACAACCACCCGGCGTAATATTGGGAGTGGTACTGACGTATTTGCATTGTTAATTGATTGTGTATATATGCTAAGTAATCAACTGGTTTAGAGCTACACTTTTCGTTCTGACATTTTTCTAAAAACGTGACACCGTCTAATTTAACACAAGTTTCGCGTATTCTGTTCTCCGTTTTGCAATTTTCGTTAACACATGTAAATGTAAAATCTTTACAATTCCTGTATTTCTCCCGTTCACTTTCGACTTCGTATGTGTCAGTGTTGATGTTGTCTTTCCTAACACTTTGCCGGTAGCCGGACGGGTCTAAGCCGAGGCAATCCGCCACACGAGCTGGATCCATACCTTCGATGGGCTCGCAAATCCTGGATATAACCGGATGTAGCTGATGAGCTAAATAGTATTTGTAATCGATTTTAAGATGTTCAGAGTTCTTTAATTCTTCTATGTGGTAGGCTCTTTGAGTAGCCGAGTTCGCTGTACCGTCTTCGCAAATTACGTACGGTACGATATCGCCTTTCTTAAATCGTCTGCTATTTTTATTATTAAGCCTCAAAGCGACCTGTACATGCGGTTGTGAGTTTTTATCTGGATATTCATTAGGATTCTTCGTCAGTTGTTTCGTTATGGTTAATAGAGACAGTGGCATCTTGTTGTTGATCAAATCTTCTTTAAGTTTATTCAGATGCATCTGAATATTCTCCAATCGTTCGTCGGCTGACTGTTCCGATAATATTTGACTTAATATAAATTTACCCGCTTCGGCCGCTAGCTGCGACCAGTCACGGCGTACGATGTCTAAACCTTTGTGCTCTTGTGTGTAAACGTAATCGCCATGTTTGTTTCTACTGATTACAAGAGCTGCGTATTTTTTCTTTTTAAGCAGCAGTAAATACTTGAAGACACCATCGATATCAAGTTCAATCTGTTTATACTTTTTATTGATTTCTCTTTTAAGATTATTTCCGATTTTGAATACGTAGTCATAGTCTAAACAATTAGTATTAATCATTAGACTGTCTGTATCACCATAAACCACTTCGTAGTTTTGTTTTTGTACTATTTCCTTTGTATCCATGAGAATTTCTCTTCCTTTCATAGTAACCAAAGCCGCCAGTGGTTTCGCATAGAATCTTGAATGTGTAAAACCGAGGCATCCGTACATTGAGTTAGCGGTCAGCTTCAGTGCGGTTTGCCTAATATTATATTGCATATATTGTTCTAGTGACAGATCTGGTGATTTCATTAATTTCTTAACCTCGCGTCTACTTTCCACAAGCTTTCTGATCTGTGTCGGTAGCACACCGAACTCAGTATTAGGATTGGGTAAGACTAAATTGTTCAAATCGTCATCTGTAGAACAAGATTTTTTTCTCTTAATAGTTGTAAAGCAAATGTTATACTCTTGGATTATACTTGGGTATAAAGAGTTGAAGTCCATGAGAAGAACAAGCTTATCATAGAAACCTTTTTTAGGGTCGAGTACAAGACCACCAGAGTAAGCAGCTTTCTTTTTCGCTTGTTTTTTGGTAACATTTGCATCATCATCTTCATCGGCTACTGTTTTCTTGCCATATACTTTATCTGGTACAATAAATCCTTTTTCATTGAAAGCATGAAGCAACAAGAATTCGTTTCTCTCAGATCTACCACCCATTAAAGTACGAGACATTACATTGCCAGCTATCTGCGTGATTTGCAATGCGAGAGGTATTACATTAAGCTCGCACATAATTTTGAGGACATACGACGCATCCTGCATGTTCAATCTTACTAGGTTAAATAAGTCATTACTCGTTTCGTAATAACGCGGTATATCTTCTAGAGCAACATCGCTTCGATCACCATCCTTCATTTTGAGGATGCTCACACACAGCGTGTCCAGGTCAAAACTTCTCGAACGGATGAGTTCCATAGCTGAAAGTTTTATGTCGCAGACTAGCCTTCCAAGGAAAGCGTCTTTCGTTGCAAATTTCTTCTGTGGGGCAACAGATCGTTTCAGTCGTCCCAGCCGGGACCAATTGGGTATACGCAAATCGAGTATATTACCCATGAGCAAGTCTTGTTGAAAGCCTTGCATATCGTGTCCCACTACCAAGTCCGGATCCAGCTTCCAAAATTGCACCATGAAGTAATTCAGCAGTTCTCTTTCAGTGTCGCATTTTGTAAGTTTTGTGGCGTTGTAGTTTGGTAAGCATTGCTTAAGGTCTAATGGCCATAATTCATTGCATTTTGTCATAACTGCAAAGAGGACAAAAAATTGTATTAGATATGTAAAGTTAACTTTTTAATTAGCAGTGTATCTCTACAATAATAGTGATGTGTGGATAAGGTTTAATGAATAAATACCAAAGATATTCTTACCACAGAAATGATGATGAAATGGTGGATTGGGTGGTGGTTTATGAATTGGAAAACTGTTATGCACCAAGCAACTGAGCATCAATATTTTTGCCTTGTTAGTCTTCTGATCCATGGCAGTTCTCATATGAATCTGTGATTTTTTTTATAAATTAACATTTCTCATATAAACAAAAACATTACATTAATTTTGAAAATATAAATGACAAGGCAATATAAAGAAAAAGAAATAAAAACTTCAATTTACAACTATCTAAAAATAAATACAATAAAAAAAATTATAATTAATAATTATTATCATCAGCCTGCAGTACTTCATGATTAGATATAGGCCTCTTCCTCAGAACGCCTCTTAGTCCAATTTTCTACTAAATGCTGTATAAAAGATAAACATAAATAATAAAAAAATAAAAAATACATAGATGATTCATATAAAGCAGAGCACTTACAGTTGCCATAACAATTGGCGGTGGTTCCAAATCTGTATCATCTCTTATTACTTTGATGTTCTCTATTTTATCACAAGCAGCTTCTAGTTTACACCAGGATACTTTGGCAACAACATTCTCCACATTATTAACTTCTAGCCAGCAAGGACCTTTGATTTTCCTCTCCAGTAAAAATGTTTCCAATGATGATGTATTAGCACCAAATATGTGTGAG
>DWGN01000361.1:0-10017 GCA_018247655.1 Euryades corethrus
AGCCTATTGGGTACGCTTCCAACGGGCGGCGATGAGGGTGAATTTTTAGATGCTATATTTTAGTGTAAGAATATTTTATTTTTTCGTGTTAGTTATTACATATTAAGTTTGTATATTATATATATAAATATTTATTTGGGCATTACTAATTATCAAGTACATAAATGTTTCACTTTTCGTGTTTGGATAAATAATGGGCGTATGTCTGTCTCGGTAATAAGTCGTAAAAGTATATTTTTTGATTAAGCTCCACAACAGAACTATGGGTTTAATAGCAGTTGGGAAACTTCATAAAATGGAGCACTTTATTAATGTTCTTTAAGTATACAAATAGTATTTAATGTGAACTTGACAAATGTACATATTTAACAATATACATTCTGTTGTAAATTCGGAGGCTGTACATTAAGAAATGTATGGTCGCCATCAGGTCGTAGTGTGAAAATACTAAACCTCCGGTTTAAATGTTATATATAGGGTTGGTAAACATAAGATGTTAAATCTCATTACCCCAGTAATTCCATAAATAACAAGGCCGTCAAACCAAAACTCATCAATGTTTGATTATTTAACTTTTTATTTGTTTCCGAAATTCAATTAAAAAATGTAGATTTATTTTGAACAATGTTGTTTTTGAGTATACTGTGATATCGATATGTTGATGCAAATTCACGCTAATGTTGTGTGACGTGTGTTTGTCCGTTTTGTTTCCAGAACCTGTTGTTTTGAACCTATCTTCATGGTTTTGGTTTAGAAATGACCTGGAGAAAGGTTTAGATGTAGCGTTCCGCTTTGGATGTTTATATGCGGAACCAAGTCCGCCTGTTATCCGAGTCCGAGCAAAGTCGCGGGGACTATTAGTATATAATGCATTTGTCTCGGAGCACATTTAATGCACATAGAAAGAGATAAAATTTATTATCGGTTTAAAACTAATTAATAAGTTTAATTATAACTAAGTTAAATTTGAAACAGTGCCAACACAACTCCTTTTTGTATAAACTTTATAAATATATACTTTATTTTTTACACGACGAATATAAGCAAAGTTGACGCGCGGTTTATCATCCTTTTACTTCTCTCTCTGTCTCTCATTCATTCTCTTCTTTCTACTATGAATGCCTCAAATAAAATTACGTATGAAATTAAATCTCTTATTATGTGAAAGGAGATATAGTTGTAAAAGGAGTGGACTCTGTTGGCGATTGAGACTTTAATAGAAGAGAAAGCCTCATTATGCAGCGCTAAATGTTGCTCGGGAGGTTAAGACGAAAAGTAACATTGTATATAAATTCGTAGTGGAGGTTGTGTTATATGATGTTTTAATATAAATGTATCACGTTTATATGTATGTTAATTACTAAGTCATCCTCGCTAAATGTTTTATTCGGTGCATTGTTTTGATGTCTTACATACCTGCAATAGTTTTTATAAGATTTTATCGCATTTTCAATGATATCATGACATTACTTCGTTTTTGTTTAAACGTAGTCGTCAATAAATGTGTAAATATATCACATAGAGAGCGCCGACTTGAAAGATATCTGAAACAGAAATGTCAGTGTAGAAATGAAAGAGAAAATATTTTTTATAAAGTAAACATTATATTTTTGTTGTTGGGTGTGATATAAAAATAGGTGCAATAATGGTACAGAATAAAAATATTTATTTTACTTTTTAAATTCAGTATTTTATTATTGTCCTTATAATAATTCATTGAAAATTTTAAATACATGATATGACATATAGCAGATATTGTTCGAGCCCATATAACCTCAAAAAGCAAAGTGACTGAATCGAAAATGTTTGTTAGTTTTAAATGGCTAAGCTACCGTAGCTGTTTAAAACTAACAAACTAAAAAAACTACCTACGTCCTGGAGATCCTTGTATAGGGAAGTGGATTTAACATAAGAATAAGAGTACTCAGATGTGTAATTTCAGATCCATGAAGGGGATTAATCTTCAGCTGTGGAAATCTTGACAAATGTGAATTACATTTTACTACTTGTGTGCAATTTGAAAAACTGTCTTATAAAATATGAGAAAGGAATTTAAAGAACTCTTACAATTTAAAAAAGGATAAAAGGTGATGTGGGATGAAAGAAATAATAAATGACTACAAAAAACGAAAAATTCACATTATTTTATTATTAATTGAACAAAACTCTTGCGGAGATTTAAATAAAAAAATCAACTTGCAGCACGACAAACATTAAAACAAAATTCTTCTCTAACTTCTTAACATCCGCACAATCAATAATTGGGAAAAGCTGAATACCTTCCACCATTTATTATAAAAAAAAAAATACTCGATCATACCCTATTCCTCATCTCCCAACGCTAACTTCATTTCCAAAGTGTATGTCTCTTCTAAACGATCAAAATCTTCCTTTATTACATCTCTTTTATTTTCCTCCACATTTATTGTAATGTTCTCGAAACAATCTTCAAAAAATTCATCCGTTTCATTGTCTTCCTCAATACTTCCGATTGTACCTTCGACTACTTTTTTGTCGTCATCGCCTCTGGAAATATTTTTAGGTGATTCTGGTACATTTTCATTCTCTTCGGTTATAACAGATGTTTTAATATCAATAATATTAGTTTGTGTTTCATCAGTGCTCTCTTTTTCCTTTGTGTCTTCTGTTAAAGTTTCTTCAAAAGTCGTTTCGTGGCTTGGGATTAAAGTGGCTTCATTCTCATCTCCTAGCGACTCCGGTGGACTTGCTTGAAGAGCGTAAGGCACGAAATCACCAGCTCGCCATCTTCTTTCCGCCTCATCCATTTGAAATTTGAGAATTTGGGAGACTTCTGGTACCTGTGAAGCATTTTATTTATTTATAAGCCATATTCTGTTAATAAAATCTATTAGTTTCTTTCACAAAAGTAATATTTAACCAAAATTCATGAACTAACGGAGTACTCATGTTCCAGTTGATCGGAAATGTGTTCAATGATCGAATTTGTTCTATTGTCGATTTTACCGGCGTGGCTGTTCATCAGATCATATTGCCGGAAGAATTCTTCCTCCTTGTACTTCAGAGTACGATCGAGTATTTCTGAAGCTACAGATTGTTCTACACGCGCATTTTCTGCCATGTTTGAATAATTCGTTCCTGCAAACCACATTTAAAAACAAGATAAGTTGACATATTTAGTGACAGTTTTCGGATTAGTAGACACTGTGACTAGTAAAATTACTGAAGTTAGACTAGGGAGGAGCTAGGGTGGAGACTTAACGTCTTATTGATCAATGCGTTACAATCGCCAAGGGTAATCTGTTGTTGTGTAAAAATTCTATCTGGCATGGCAATGCGAATAAGAACCAAAACATATAAACGGTTTTTAGTACCTTGTGAAGGAAACCTGTCATCTTCGCAAGAATTAATAGTATCGATAATAGTTTGCTTTGCTTCGTCTCGTTCAGAACTCGTCATTGGGTGGTACGATGTGGAAGCTCTCGGAGCTTGCAAAGTATTATTGCTATTATAAGTGTAAACTGTAATAAATGTATAAAGTAAGCAAAAATAAATAAAACAATTTGTTTGGCTTTTTTTCACTACAGTTGTAGTATGTCATTACAATACCTTAATCAGGATATACCACCTTTATTTACGCCACCTATATTTTATTATTATACTGCAGCTTAAGATAATAAATTCCATAAACAATTAAGTTACCAAAATGTCCTTAATATTTTAAAACATACATTTCAATTTACAATTTTCGTGAATCCAACAGAATAAATAACGCACAACGAATTGTTAATATCATAGCAGCTTTTCACTCATATAACCCGATCAGGTGGAATAAAACTCCATGCAAAATATTCTTTATACGGCTTTAAAAATTTACCATTCTCTGTTTCATCCTTTACTTCTGTAAAAATTCGATTATTATTTTCCGGGTCATTTTGTCCAGCATTCGCTTCTCCTATGATAGATTTTTCATCAGAGTGATATGTTTTTTGATCGGCAGTGTCTTTGTTTTTAATGCCCAATCCTTTTATTTTATCGTCATCGTAAATGGATGAATCTGAATCGTTGTATGAACTCTGCGAAGCTGTATCTTCTAATGATGCTGAAATAACATTAAATCATTTTCATCTAAAACTTACTCTGATAAGAAAAGTAAATGTATCAACCGCCTTTAATTAATTGCTGACCTAATATTGTTTTGGACTAATAAACCTTATCATCAAGAGGATTAATATTTAGGTTTTATACTGTATAATCTAAGAAAATAAGTCGATTAACATTACTTTTTACATACATTACCACTCGAATGAGCGACATACTTTATTGGCAAGCGATAAATTTTATTAGTTATTAAATTTTACTTACGTGGCAAATTCACAACTTCCTCTCCAATTTCGTACTCCACTTCATTGTTGACATATTGAAATAGTATGGCTCCCGGTACATGCGTAAGTTTGACTTTCTTTTCGTCTTTAACAAAATATGTACATCTCTACTTATTCAGCTGTTTAAATCTCTAACTACCAATGGTATTGGAAGAAGAACGGCTCTCCTCTCACCATAACAATCCTTCACTATCCATACCATCCATTTCAACCCATGACAGTTTACTGAAGAAAAGCTCCCCAAGAGGAAATTATAATATTAAATTATGATGGCGAGTATGTGTTGTATATATAAAGGTCTCAATTTTCCGAAAATTCAATACTACTAGAGCTTTATATGGTTACATAGTTTTATTTACATCGCCACAACAATACACAAACACTAATGTTCTCGTGCATAAAAAATATTCAATCAAATGACGAAATATTCCTGATGGAAATTAATTATAAAACTGTAAGTATAAATTTATACCAGGCTTCTCTCCTCCTGTCAACTGGCTCAAAGCGATTCTATCGAAAGCATTGTCGTGCTTGTATGTTGTGAAGCTGGACCTGTCCTCGGCGGGCAGCAAGTGCGCCGGCGTGCACTCCTGGGACTTGTGGTACGCCTCCATAATCTCCTTGTCGTACAGTTTCTAGTTTAAGTGCATTAACAATAAAATGTTTACATTTGAAGTTATTTTTAATATATTTAATTATTGGGAGAAAGAGATCAAATACTTTTTGCTTTCAAGGAAGCTGCACTTGTCTGTAGATTTTAATACACTAATTGTAATATCATTGGAATTATTAGAGGAATAAAGATGCTACAAAAGATAATAAACAAATCTTTTGAATAAAAAAAGAATACAAATCCTTTCAATTTAACTTTAGTTTATAACTTGCCGTATACAATAACATTAGCAGGTTCTTTTTTTGTACATCTATGAATACATCTCATATTGCAAGAACTTATTATCGCAAGGAAACTGCAGGTACTTGATTAAGAAAAAATGGTTAATTACCTTCTGATATTTAATTTCCTTGAAAATATACATTTTAAAGTATCTATAGTAATCAACACTCACCATAGGATCTACAGCGGGCTCCCCTCTTGCAATTCGTGCTGCTCGTTCTATCTGCTCCTTTTCCAATTCAGCGAAGATTTCCAAGTCTTCGGCGCTCGGCTTTAGTTCGTCGTCATTATCATCATCATCACCGGCATCGTTGCCGCGTATATATTTGATAAGTGCAACCCCATCCTCTCGACTGTGTACTATTCAATGAATATTATTGCATACATTTTATGTTATTCGCTGATTAATATTTGCACCAATAAGCGAATTACTACAAACGCTAGCACTTAATACTAATGATAAAAATAATTTAAACGTGTTAATATAACAATTTTTGTTTACACTTACCTGGCCTGTCAATAGGAATGGCTTTGCTATTGCTCTCTACATCTCCCTCTTTTGATTGGCTTTCAGTATTATTATTTTTTAGCTCATTATCGGACTTAGTATTGTTAGAATCTTTTCCATCACTTTCTACTGGCTTTATTTCAGAATCTTCGCGTTTAATTTCCTTAATTGTCACTTGTTTTAAGGCTTTGCTTGAATGCAAGCTTTCACGTCCACTATTTTCGTTGGAATTTCGCGCTTTTTTAGGCTCTGTATTTTTATCTTCTTGTTTATTCTTGGGTATGAGTTTATTTTTAACATCAATTTGATCAATATCTCTTGCTGTATTCTCGACAATTTGCTCATTATTTACAGTTTCTATAATTTCAATCAAACGCTTTGTTTTTACGTTACTGTTAGAAATTTCCCTGATTGAATGCAATTCTTCTGTTACCTTAATTTCACTCGTTGTTTTAACTTCGTCTAGAATACATAACGTAGTCAATTTTAGTAACTTAGGTACTGGAGGAAACTCGTCATAGTCATTCAACTAATACAATATCTGTATATTGTATTAGTTGAAACCAACAAATTTTGATTAAATTATGGCTTTTATTATGCTTAAACGAAGTAGAATTAAAAATTCTTAGGACCATAGTGAGATAAACGCTAAATAATTATGTAAATAATATTAAAAATACATCACCTTCCAATGTCTTAGATGCTGTCTTAGACACGTGGGATGGTTGATTGAAAAGTAAGTTACTAATCGCTTCAAACTCTGATGTAATTTCACTGAAATAAAAAATACCTTTCGTACTCATATTAAAATACTCATGTGTTATACATATTACGCAAACATAATCTTAATTTTTTTTATTTAATTTAGAATTAGATAAATTCAGTGTCAATGTTTTATCAAATTCAAAAGTGATTTCCCAATTCAAGAGTGAATAGGCGAAATATTAGAAGGGACATAAAATAATATTGTAAGGTAGAAATTATGTAGGAATATCTAAAAAATGTAGGCTCTTAATACACAGGAAAAACGCAAATGTAATTGTTATTACTCTTTGCACTCCCTTGGTTTCGAGTCTCCTCTAAATCCGCTCCACAGCTCTTCACACGACGAAGGGTTTGGCTCCTCCTGGGTAATTTCTTGAACCAGCGGTCTATTATCATGCGCCCAGGTTATTTCAGAAGTTGATGCAACTATTAATAAAAAATATTTTAGCTATATACCGTCTAAAACTAAGAACTCTGGTATAAAGTAATTAATATTTTTTTATTACTATTAACCTGGTTCTTTTGTGTCACTGTCAGAGCTGCCATCAGAATCGCTATCATCACTAGTAGAGTCTTCTTCCGATCCAGTCAACATGTCAACAGCAACTCCGTCTTTGACTTTTTCTTTAGACGTGTCACCATCTGGGTGTGAAGTTTCTTCACCACCATTTTCGGCTACTTCATTCAACTCTTTTACCTTTTCAAGGTCTTCATTCTAATAATAAATTTGTTCTGTTATTATAAAATTTTACCGCGGAAAAAATTAAAAATTCTTTTACTTGAAAAATTTTATATAAATTAATTAATTTGTATGACTCTAAACTAAAACCATAGTAGTATTACTTACTAGTCTAGTTTTGATACCACAAATTTTTGTGAATTTAAATAAATATATGACTTTCATACAATATATTTTCTGGTATTACGTTATATTTTTAATAATATTATGTAACATATAACAATTAACCTGTGATGAAAGACCTAGTTTCTCATTTTCTTCTTTTTCCTTCGCTTCTCTTTCAGCTTTCTTCTCCTCTCGCATTCTAATGAGATAGCGGACACTTTGCATCGTTTTCTCGTGATCAGCTGCTATCCAACTGCAATTGAAAATAATCCATATTGGAGTCGGAATACTTTGCCTTTTTAACGATGATGTTAAGAAATTTAAATTAGTAAGTTTCAGCTTTTTAAGTACTATTCAAACATGTTTATATCGAGTAAAATATTTAAATTACAAGCCATCTCGGATGCAGTTCCACCCACCGTGAAACAAGTATTGTGCGTGATGATTTTTCTGCAACTTATACGTGTACAAAGGACTAAAGGTAAAAGGTGCCAATATATAATGCAGCGTTCACGTACCGTTTCCTCTCGGCAATCTCCTCCTGCACACCACCTCTTTGCCAGGCTTCCGCGCAAGCACGGTCCCTGGGGAACACAGGTCGGTTGTCCAGATTCAGCAGTTCTTTCAAGCGCAACGTGAGCGTTTTCCTGTACGCCGGGATGTTGCGTATCACAGGATTACCCGTGAGCACCAAAACTACAGTAAGGAAATATTTTTAATAATTTCATACCGTTAATTTAATGAATGATCTTAATACATTAACTATGCATACTTTATACGAAATGACTTATTGATTCTTACATTCAGTTAATATCTTCAAATAAAGAAGGAACTGGTAGCTGCTTTTAATTAATCAAAAAATTCGACATCCAATTCTTGCTGCAATATTGTAATTAAAAATATCTCTAAGCAAAATTTGTTTATCCAAATATATTATATAACCTTTTAAAATCGCCATGTTTGCTAAAACATCGATTATGAGTGGATCCTCCAAGCGGTTATGTGACAAGTCCAACACGGAAAGATTTTTGCAAAACACCAACTGTTCCAAGTCATCTAAAACATTAAACAAATAAAAATAATTAGCATTTGACGTAAAAATTGTTTGTTATTTTGTATTTTCTTTCACTTCTCCCTGCAACTTAAATTTCGTTAAGCAATTATGATGTGATACTGCTTTTCATTTTCATATTACGAGCAAGTTAAACTTCAAAAGATACACTAAGAATAAATTAATTTCATTTCTCTAAAAAAATTTAAAATTATAATCATGTGATTAAATTATCCACTTCCGGTTCCCTTTGAGAATGTTCATATTTGGCAACTTCTACAACCATACAAGTGGCTACAAGAGCGCAAATGTGACTTCATTACCTACGGTACTGAGCATATTGTGCGCAATACTCAAAGTATGCAAGTGCGGCACAACATCTAGATTCTCTATTTTCGTAACAAAGTTATGATCCAAGTTCAAGGTGTCCAACTTGGGACATCCGTGGAGGTTCTCAATTTTCCTCACAACGTTGTAATGAAGGTACAGGCACTTCAGTTCTGCCTGATTGTCTAACCCCTCAATTCTCTGTATGCCGTTATTTTCTAAGAATATGCACTTGAGGCCGGTGTATTCTTCTAAGTTTTCGATTTTGGAAAAACCCTGAAATATTAAGAATATCATTCCCTTGCTTTTTACCAGGGATAAGTTTTACTTCGCAAAGATGCAGTATGATCGTCTCATAGTAAGTGATAAGCAACCAACTAAGTGACCATTACAAAATTTACCTTGAAATGCAAGTACAAAATATCGTTTAGATGCGGGGTACAGTACAGCTTGTGCTGTTTACAATGATTACGTATGAACTCTTTGGTCATACGTGGCCCCTTCTTCAGTTCTTCCATTTCTTTGTCCAATTTATCTTGGAACTCCTTTTGCTTCTGTCGTCTTTTTTCAACTTCATCTTGCTTCTTTTGTTCATATTCTGCTATTCTTGCTAAAACAATAACAATATTATCGTAATACTTAGCTCATTATATTTGTTGACCTTAAATTCGAGTCATGTCGAAGTTTTTATCTCCATGTTCTTATTCCATACATACTAATCTAACTTAATTATATTAAATAAAACTTGTACCTTTAGCACTCATTTCAACAGGAACTTCCGTCATTTTACTACCAGAATCATCATTTTCTTTTTTATCTGTCTCATTACTTTCGGCTATGTAATCACCTTGTGCCTTAGAATCAATTGTCTCCAGTCTATTTTCAGCAACAGTCTCACGTTTACTTTCCCCCCTTTTAAGCAATTTATCTGCTAAACGTAAGACTTCTTTGTTATCTTTCATTTTACCTTTAATATCAATAAGAAGACCATCTATGCGTTTATTTCTTTCTAATTCCTGATTTTCGAATTCAGATAATTCTTTTTGTTTTTCTTTTTCTACCTTGTCGATATCTTTTGATGTAGCTGAATTCGAATAATCTAGGGGATGAAGAATTTTATGAGACTTCTCCAAGATTTGATCAACCTCTTTGATGAAATCACTACACTCTTTATTTCTTGCCTCATAAGCAATTTGGCTTTTGTTTACTCTGTCTTCGTGACAATTTATTTCTTGATTTAGTTCATTGATAGCATTATGAATG
>DWGN01000362.1:0-10013 GCA_018247655.1 Euryades corethrus
CCACCATCGAATTTCCGCGTATCTCCGTCTTTAGAAAATAAAGATTTCGTTAAATGTGACTTTAAAAAAGTTGATTCTGAAAATACTACAGTTAAACCAAAACCACCTCTCGAGCGGCGTGAAACTTACGAAGAACGCTGTCTTAAGATTCTAGGAATGATGAAAGATGATTCTACTACATCTGTTACTAAAGAAACAACAACGCCTTCAAATAAAGTCGATTCAGATTATATTACCTCCAGTGTATTATCTCCATGTGATAGTCCATCATCAAATAAAAAATCAAATGTGAAAGAGAGCAAAGTCGAAGTGCAAGCCTCGGATGACTTTTTATTAAAAGAACGTGAGGAATTTACAAAAACTACTAATGTGATTACTAATCGACAACAATCTCAAGATTCATTAACAGATGGCAATAAAAAATTGTCAACAAAACATAGTTATGATGCGAAAAGTATAGAGAAAGATAACATAATGAAGGTCTTGAGAGAAAAAGTCGATGAATCGTTAATATCTAAACAGCATCCATCAGAAATAAGAAACGACTTCCATACTTCTGTAAAGGAAAAAAAAACAATTTCACCTAAAGATACTACTATAAAGAAATCTGACAAGACGCAAATACCTTCAAGGGACACTTCGCCAATAAAAAAGCATACAGATAAACCACAATCAACATTTAAGGGCGACACTTCGCCGACAAAGAAATCTGATACAACCAAAATATCAAAATCAACAACACGAGACTCTTCGCCTTTAAAGAAGTCTGAAATAGATAAAAACCAAAATAAAACATCTAGAGACACTTCACCTACAAATAAGTCGTTAGAGAAAGAGAAGCCGAGTAGAGATGTGTCGCCTACAAAACTTTACGATATAATTTCAGATACAGCACAACATGCAACAATTAAAGAAGATAGTGAAGACATAATTAAAAAGGAAGTTACTACTACTAAATATACTTCTTCATCTCAAGGCCTCGAAAAAAAAACTAAACATACAGAAGAAATAGAAAAACCTGTCGCAGGTGTTATTAATTCTCTTTCATCAAAAATACCAGAAAAGAAACGAACGTCAAACAGTGCTCCTTATTCTCCAACAGATTCATCTTCAAAACAGTCGCTGAAAAATGTTAAAAGGCCTGATAACAGTTCGGGAAATAAATCAGATCAACATTCACCTACTGTTCATTCCCCAAATAGAAAACCTTTTGACAAACATCCCAAGGAACCACTTCCAGTTAAACATGGAAGACCTCAAAGTCCTGATAAGAAAACAGTTTTGAAATCAAATATTATCATTAAAGAGGAAAAATCAGTTAAGCACGGAGAAACCGATTTTTTGACCAGAAATGCCAAAATTACAACACCTGCAACAACTTCGTCAATTGCTAGGAATGTTAAAGAGCAAAACACTTCTATATCGATTGAGAAGGACCGTAGAACGCCTACGAACTTACCACAAGAAAATATCGGCACAATATCGGACGACTCTACTCAGCTAATCACATCGGAAAGAGAATTGGAAATATTGGACAGGGTTCAAAAATCATTAAGGAAATTATCACCTGAAAGAAAAGATGGAGTACCCAGTCGAGAAAAAAGCCCTGTAAAGACTAATACTTGTTTAAAAGATATTGACATCATAACAAATTATGTCCAAACAAGCGAAGCGGTAGAAGGAAATGAAATTACAGAAAGTATACAAAAACGCGTGATTACGACGAAAAATGACAATATTAGTGCTGAAAGACCTAAACAAGATAAACTTAATGATCAAAAATTATCAAATAAACCTGTATCCAGAAATGTCTCTCCCACAAAAAAGGTTACAAACGTAACCAGTTCTCGACCTGAAACACCCGAAACTAGTAGCAAACCAAGAAGCATATCTCCTAAAAAACCAGTAACTTCTACCGAAAGGCCCAGATCTCCACAAGTACAAAAAACAACTATAATAAAATCAAAGGAAACTTCTCAATTAACGCGGAAACCATCTCCGACCAAATTTGATAAAACCGTAACAAGCGAAATTAAGAAAACATCAGGAGTAACGAAACAAAATAGTTTCACTAAAACATCAACGACGAAATCGTCTATCACTAAAATTAGTCACAATGTTATAAACAAAACTATAGATGTTGAGGGTAAAAAAATATTCACCTCAAAAAGTAACACCAGAGATTTAGCTTCGAAAAAAGATTCCGATATTAAAGTCACGCGAACAAGCAGTGATAATACACTTAAATCTAAAAAACCGTTATCCCCGCAGAAAATCAAATCGAAGCCCGAAATTCATGTAAATGATATTTCAACATCTAGATCAAATGCTCCGAAAACAAGCAAAGCAGGAATTAAAGAATCACAATCGAAACTTCCTAGCAAACCTAAATCTGCAACCTCATTAAATACGTCGGTTGACGACGATGATATCATAATTGACGTACAGCAAGCAAAGTCTTCTAGAGAAAACTCTCCAGATCGTATTTGTCCCACACCGATTAATTTCACAGATGATGTCGGCACACCAAGGTTCCCAGATGAAGTTAACGAACCCGACGATGATGTCAATAAGAGAGCACATCACACTATCCATGAAGCTGAATCGGTTGTCGATGACATAGTCGAAATAAGCGAAGATGAAGAACTATTTATAAAAAGAACCGAGAACAGTAATCAATTAGATTCCGAAGAGTGTCTCTTGACAGTTAATGATAAAGTTACTAAATTCACGAACAAAATTCAAACTTGGGATACGCCAAAAGATACTTTAAGACTTTTCAAAGAAACTGAAAGCAGAGTACATTCTGATTTAATTGAGGAAAATCTTAAGGCTGATGAATGTTTATTGTCAGTTTCCGAAAAAGTTAATAAATTTGCCAAAGGCCCTAGCAACACTAATAAAAGTAGAAGCCCATCCCGCAACATTAAGAGCGAGTACGACAAAGACTCTGTATACCAAGATAATTACACAAAGCTCAGTGTCAATGACAAAGCACATTTGTTTGTTGAATCTGCAGAGAATATAAAAACATCGAAACCTAAAACACCCCATAAAGTCGAACGTCCAGATTTAAGCGAAATTGACGAATCTCTAAAAAGTGACGACTGTTTGCTTAGTGTATCTGATAAAGTAAATAAATTTGTGAAAACAGCTGAGCAGTTTTTGTGTGAATCATACGAGGTGGAGGAAAAAGAGAAAAAAATTAAGGAGGAGCATGATAAAATTATGAAAAAAATTATTGAAAACGTCGACTACGACTCCGATGAGTATGCTAAAGTCAAAGAAACCGATGATGAAACGCCGCGAAAAGATTTAAAGAGCCGGGGCGAAGTTGTACAACAAAAACCAACACCAACCCAGCATAATTTTAAAGTAAATTCTCGTTCTGCTAATAGAGCTCCCGAAAAGACGCCAGTAAAAATTACGCCTTTGCGTAGCAGTGAAACTATAAAAAAAGCAAAGGCATTATTCGAAAATATCGCTTCTAATAAAGAGTCTACTACTAAAGAAGTGATTCATACGAAAGTAACAAAATCAACAAATAGTAAGAAAAAAGACGCTACAGTTTCAAAACCACTTTTAGATGATGATGCACCCAAAACGATTCCATTCGATAAAAATGATTTCATCAAAGAAGAGTTTCAATATACTCCAGATAACCTGCGACAATCAGACCATGAAGTAGTAGAAAAAAAGCGGCTAAGTTCTGAGAGAGACAGGACACGATCGCCAGACGTACAAAGAAATAAGTCCCCTGTTCAGCAACATGTTATTGAAACGACAACTACCACTGCCAGCAAACATACTACATCAAAATATCCCAAATCAGAAAGATCCGAATCTCCACAACAGAGACACGAGATCCCTGATAAATCTCAAGATAAAATTCCTGGTTACCTGCGGCCAACAAAAACTAGCCAATTAAAAGAAGAAATAAAAACGTCAGAGGAAGTAGATGCCACTGGCCGTCGTGGAAGTGGAAAGTTTGGAGTTGAACTTCGCCGCACCAGTATTGAGCGGTCTTCTAAAGGCAACGAACAGCGTCGCAGCAGCACCGATCATCATCAGCCATGCATTGAAGATATCTACGACCTAGTCCTTCTAGAACAAATGGTAAGCAGACTGAAGTAAATTCTATTAGTAATAAAAGTCTATTATTAGATCCAGTCGCGATACTTAGCGATATATGTATATGTTACATTTTACCGAATCATTTGAATGTAACCGGTGGATTCCGATCCGCGGGCTCTGATGAAGTTGTAAAAGTTGTTAGAAAGAGAACAAGTAGTAACATCATTCAGAAAAAAAAATTGTCAGGATCGCTGGGGTAGTGCGACATGTTCATCATCGGCAACTCATGCCTTCGTCGCCGCTAAAATGATTTCACTACTTTATTTTGCGAATTTATGGCATCTTAATTTAATTCAGTTGTGTCAGTTGTTTTAATGCCCAAAAATAATTAATTGGCATATTTTTGTCCGAGACCCGTATTACACGTGCTCCGTAAACGTAAATCGTTTAAAGATATTACATTAATTATAACATATTTTTAGTTGGAAAAGGTCGTCGGCTACGAGCAGAGGCGTCGCATCAGAGCGCAAATTCGAATCGCAAAGAAAAATCAAGAATCTGAACATTCATCTACGAAGACTATAAAGCAGACCAGCATGACTGTGACGAAGTCCTCTTCTCCAGAACGTCAGCAAAGGTCGCACACTCCTGAATATCAGCATAGATTTGCACCACAAAAGTCTCCTGAGAGGCAAACTGCGTCCTCTCAAAGAATCCATTCACCTGCGAGAGTTTGCACTCCACAAAGAGAACTTTCTTCTGATTTTGAAACAAAGTCTGTGACACGAAACTCTTCGTCTCCCGATAGACAATTTCCACGGTCTAAAACAGGTTCACCTGAACGGGTAACACCCGAACACCATTCCATTCCCCAGGTCAATACTTCTGCGAAAGAGCCTGTTAAAAAAATCACAGAAAAAAGGCCCCACAGTCCAGTTAAACAAAACCAAAAATTAAATTCAACTGTTCAAAATTCTACCCGTCCAGGAAGTCCTGACAAAAAAGAAAGATCTCCCAATAAAGTGGCCACCCCGAAACCTAAATCCAATCGTTTCAGTGAGTACGCCACGGCTTATATGAAGAAGATTGGTCTTAAGTCCGAGGAAGTGCGGAGTACATCTCCAAAATCCAAAAAATCACCTTCACAGGCATCCGTTACTCTCGTTAAACAAGAGCAGACTCTCAAAAAAATTGTCCAGCCTAATGTCGTACATGTGGTGGAGGAGCAAGAATCTGTTGTAACCGAACAGTCATGCACTTCTGTAACGAAGAACGTAACAGAACGGACTACATCAAAGGACATCATAGAGGTTGTGCAAATGAACGGAAAGAGATCGGTGACGCCAGAGAAAAAAGGTAGTCCGGAGCGTAGATCTCCCAGTCCAGAAAAGTCCCGGAATCGTAGTCCCGAGTTACAAAAGGCAGTGCAGCCGGAGCCAAATGTTGTTAAGAAAAAAGAAACCGTCTCAAAATCTGTGAATGATGTAGATAAAAAAAATCCTTCTAAACAACCGCAAGACGACAAACCGTCATGGGTAACCAACAGGAACCTGAAGAAAGTAACCTCCTCTTCCGTCCGCACGTACAGCAGCAAGAAGACGGAGAACGAAAAACCAAGGTACCGCGCCCCGAGTCCCTCCAAAGCTATTTCCAAACCGCTGGACGTGATCACATCCAGCTACGGGCCGGGTCCGCTCGACGCCGACGGCAGGCCGCTCTTCGGCATCAAGGCGCTGCGGAAGGGGGCCACGAACTATCAAGGTAATTTGCTCAATAAATACACATACATACACAGACACACGCTAACACTATTGAATACATATTTGCACAGGTTGCTCTCACGAGCAGCGCGTTTATACAAACCTAAAATTTTACATTTAAGAATGTATTAATTCCTCTTAATAAATAATTAGTAACAACTTGTGGCTCAGTAAGCGTGTACTGGTCAGACCGCTCCGCTTTTTGTGCATTGAGCAGCACAGGCGAGAGCATTGTGCGAGCGAGATGGAGCCACCGGCACGCAGCACGCACGGCGTGGGTGTGGTTGACATTCACAATACAATTTGTATACAACCCATTCACAGTGAAAGGTACCGTGATCCGCCAAGAGTTCCACTCGAAGAACGGAGGTGAACCCGTCGGTACCGTGTCCGTCACCGCGTACTCGACGGAACCCGAGGACCTGGAGAAGCTTCTGCACGAGCAAGGGCAGCGGCCCTCGAAACTCCACGGGCTTGCCGCCATCACGACCACTAAGAAGTTCGGTGGCGACAGCGGCACCAAGTACAGCGACATACAAAACGTAAGCGCCTGCGGATACCTGTGAGCAAACGTGCAGCACGTACCAGCTGCTCGTTACTAATGCACAGTAAACATTTAACTGATAGTAAATCAAAAATATATTTTGCTATTAGTAAAAAATATAGTTTGAAAAAAAGTTTGAACAACGAATTTTAACATAATGAGTCCATTTATGTAGGAGGATGTTTGTGTGGCCTTATTTAAAAATCTATTTAAATATTTACACTATTCATTTGTAGAAAGAAGAGCGCGCTGCCTTGGATCAGTTTACTCACAGCGATCGGCGAGTCAGCCAGAGCTCGTGCGACCGCTTCTCCGAGACCAGGTACACTGAGGATACGACGGAGGACAAACACATCGTCGGAGAAGAGGAGGAGACTTACATTACAGAACACCGCTACAGCAATCGCAATCACGAAAGCACCGGCGAGGACACGGAAGAGCAAGTCACGAGAGGAGAGGAGGAGGATATCAATCGTAGGGAGAAATACGAGCAGGAGGAGATGTCCGAAACTTACACCATGAAAAGCGAAATAGGTGGCAGTCGTAGACAGAAAGAAACTGTAGATGGCGGATATACAATCGAAATCAGGAGAGAAGAGACAGTCGGCGGTCGGAGAACTAGTCACGATGAACAACGAGAGGAAAGAGTTCGCGAGGAAAGGACGGACAAAGTAGAAAATGTGAAAAGGCGAGAAACAGGCGGCAAGGAGACCGCGAGAACCGAGAAAACAGTAGATAACAAGAAGTCAATCCTGCGTCAGGGCTCGGTCAAGTCTCTCACGGAGAAGTTCATCAAGAATGCAAGTGAGTACCTCTCACCCAGCCGCAGCGGCGCGTGTCGTTGTTGCAACAGCACATCGATTTTCACAAGTCTTTACTCATTCTCAGTTTTCCTATTCACTTTCAACTATTTTTTTTTATTTGATATTAAGCAACGAGACGAGCGAGACGTTCACCTGATGGTATGTGATACGGCTGCCCATAACAATGTCGCGCTAATTAGTATGGTATGTACAGCACGTATGTAACTCGTCGCCTTGACACGTAAGATGTCGAGTGTCATTACCCCAGTAATTTCATCAGCTACAGCGCCCTTCAAACCGGAACACAGTAATGCTTGCACATTAGTATTTGGCGGGTGCAATAGGCGCTGCGGTGGTACCCACCTGGACGGTCTCCGGCAACAGAGACCTACCACCAGTAAAAGTCAACAGTCAGTCAACTACACATTTCCTTTCTACACTCCGATAGCCCGGTACAGAGGAACGCTGTAAACTTTATGTAGCTGCTGTGTGACCACATACTTCCTTACCACGAGTCGATTAAGCGGTGCCTCTATTGCAGGTGAGACTTCGAAGAGCGAGCGTTCTGCATATCCGAAGGCCGGGCTCATCCTGCGCAGCACGGGTGCCAAGGAGGGCGCCGCGCACTCCCACTCTGCGCACTCCGGTCAGTTGTGCGCTGGCTCCCTCGCCACTCTCTACTCCTATTTCAAACTCCCTCTCCTTAGTGGAGATCAGCAGGAAGACTGTTTCCTACCACATTAAAGTATTTTGAATTAAATTTAAAAACACAACTCCTCGCATCATTTATTACAATAATGTTTAGTGATGATGATATAATTGGAGTCGGTGCGGTACATAAATCTGTTTAACTTGTATGTCGGTGAATATTCACGTAGAAATAAGTGAAACTTAAACACTTGCTCCAAGTCAGGCTGTGGATCCTCAAATATTATTACTATTAACTTTTTATTGTTCTATTAGAATTGACTAGAACGGACAGTGAACAAAGCCTGGGATCAGTCGAAGACACTGTGGTGACCACCGTTACCACTAGGACGCAGAACTTAGGCGACGGCATGACCACCACCAGCACCACTACCACGCGCAGCAGCCACGGGCGACAAGAGCACTCGTTCCTCGACAGCAACACCAAGGTGACCGGAGTGCAGGACATACTCACCAGGATGAAGAACGCCGACATCGGTCAGCATTGAATCTTGTTATTTATTTATTTAATTTTGGCTGCAAATTAAAGTTTGCAAATTACAGCTTGTAGTATTGCCGCTGCTGGCGTGGCCACATACATTCAGTGCATACTAAATGGTTTTTGATTGAGCTGAGCAGAAGATGCGCGTGTGAGGCAAGCACTGATATGATACTCCTCTCCGCGCAGTGGTGGAGGAGGGCGAGCGGTGCGAGGACGCGGAGGCGCGCGCGCTGCTCAACAAGTTCCTGGGCGCGAGCGTGCTGATGGCGGGCATGCAGGGCTACGTCACCGAGCAGCCCGGAGGCCGGATCATCATCGAACAGGTCAGTGGCGGCTACCATTCCTCGCTACAGACAATAAGACGGATGTGCGGACGTTGTTGAGAAAAATATGCTTCACTCTGCTGTATACACACTGCTTGTTGTGGCAGCGCGCGCCCGCTGTACCCTCAACAGTAACGTGACGTTTGTGTACAAATCGGAGTATTATTTTATTTAATCCGCATCGTCGTGCTCTACATTGGTACAGTACACGAGTCTGTCGTCATCTTACTCTACGCGGAGTACACGTATTAACTAAAACCGCAGCCATCAGTCCATTGGCCTAGAACAATCATCATGCTAGTAGAAAGTCCGCGGTTGCGTTCTGAACGGAGATCCCGTGACCTCTCTCCGAACGCCGAGGACGTTTTAGTGGATAGGAATCTCCACATAACCCTGATTTTCCTCAAAAAACAGAAAAGAAAAGATTAATCATTACAGAGCTGGCGCTGAGCCCGCGGCTGTTGATACTTTGATCTCAATCAATATCCTTTTAACTGCAATATGTATTGACATTATTAAATTAATCTTAAAGATAAATAAAATTTCAATGTGTATGAGATATATTAGTTATTTGTGTTTTACTAAATTTTAATATTGTTCCGAAATTTTCTGTTAGAATATTTCTTTTGATATAACCACAGATTATCAAAAAAATGATCCAGTTTCTAGACGTCTTCGGGAAGTAGATAATTTTAATGTGTATATTTTTTATTTCCGTTACATTTTAAATGAATTTACTAGAGGTACGAAAACGCAAAATAATTTCAGCGACTTTGTTTATTGTGAACAGAGTATTTCTGACTGCGCAGTGCAGAGCGGTGTACAACTCCGGTACTTACAGCTACATGCAGCATAAATAGAATTCAATCAAATTAATTTCTGGTATTATGTAAAATGTAATAATTGAACGAATTCCAGGTATAGTATTATTACTATATGAACATCAATATCCTCGCCATTCGAATTCGCTTTGAAATACATTTATTAATTATTTTTTTTGTTTGAATTTATTATAAAATATTTTCCCTAGCGGTACCTTAAAATTTTGTACATGCACAATAATTTTGACAATAACAAATAATGCAACAGAATTGGCGACGGTTGTCGGCGGCGACACAAAGTGTCACATATG
Organism: Euryades corethrus; assembly: GCA_018247655.1. NCBI lineage: Eukaryota > Metazoa > Arthropoda > Insecta > Lepidoptera > Papilionidae > Euryades > Euryades corethrus. The sequence continues at coordinate 9,826 of DWGN01000362.1, forward strand.
TAGATTTAAATACGCATTATGTTTGATTAAATGTTTATAAATAATGGCGCAACGCTCGGTACGTCGCCGGTAAACAATGGCGGCCGCGCGCCGCGCCGTTTAAAGACACGCGCGCGCGAAACGCAAAAGCGCGGCAAAAATAACACCGCGCGCGCCTCCGCGGCGGCGGCGGGAGCGCACCCGCACCC
>DWGN01000363.1:0-10010 GCA_018247655.1 Euryades corethrus
GCCACATTGTTATGGGCAGGCGTATCACTTACTATCAGGTGAAACTCTCGCTCGTCTCCTTGTTTAATTTCAAATAAAAAAAACCATACAAAGTTAACATAACCTTTAAGAGTAGAGCAAATATATTTCTAGACAATTACACTTAGATTCCGTCTCCGCTTTCCATCAGTTGTGAATGAAATCAAGGACTAGGTTATATAACATAAAACTTAAGATCATTTGTCTAAATTAACTACAAGCAAAATCTATATTGTGTTCTAATACCATAAACAAAGTGGAATGCCTCCTGTCTCTTATGTTAAATATTTATGTTCCTATGAAATTGGGCTTCTCTCTCTATAAGCTTTCCTAGCTCCGGGACCTCTTGTCTTGGAGCTTACTATCCGTTTGAGCTGTATTATGCCGCGTACGCAAACAGCTCATTCAAATATGTTAATATGCAGGGTATGAAATTGGGAATCGGCATTGATTCCTAAGTTACTACTTAAGTAACTCTTTTAAGAACCATGATGTTCAAGTACTCAAAACTTGTATAAATGTGCAACGCTTATTTTTATTGTCGGTCTGTTGTTTGAATAGTGTTTAAAGTAAAAATAAATACTGATTTCAGCACTAGACTTTGACTCTATCTTATAATTAAGCATAAGTTACAACGTAGAGCTAGTAAAGATATGTATAGCACCATATTGTGCTTTCCGCTTAGATGAGATCTTAAATCTAGTTCCTAGTAATTTCATCAGCTATAATGCAGCCCAGCAATGTTCGCGTACTACTGTTTAGCGATAGAAATAGGAACTCCGGTAGTACCTATATAATTTCCAGCAACATGGACCTACTTACCAGTAAACCAATGGTTTTTCTTCAAATATGTAATAATTATGATAATTCCTTTCATCTTAACTATCCTAAGCATAAAGATTTAATTATTTTGGTATGTTTTATTTAACTATAACTTGTATTTGTACAATCAACATAATGAACTATCTTATATAGTTGCCTATTGAGACAACTCATGTATAATCCAGATCGATATCTAGCATAATTAAGGTACTTTAAAAGTATGTTTAATTAAATGAAATCTCTAATGAAGTCTTATTAAAAAAACATTACGAAAGACGAATGCTTATCAAAGCTACAATCGACGTTATTTTTTAGGTGGACTGCACCGATTTTGGTAAGGACACACATACACCGCAAATATCTTTAAATTTAAATGTTAAAAAAAACTCTCAAGGTATATGCGTTGCTAACGTTAAGATACCCTATGCTTTACCGTCTTAAAGGAGGTATTTCACTTTACCTTTCGTTTTAGTACGTTGGTGGACGTCGTGGCAAAAACACGGGACCGTAAGCGATTCCTCGCCTTAACACGGACCTCAGCAGTTAAATAAGACCATTAGAATAAATTAATACAAATACAATGGGCAGTCAAGCGATTCCCCACGCTTCGGCTTCATGTCGGCCGATCTCGCGGCCTCACTATCAGATTTACTGTTTTTAACTAAGATATGTTAACTTTTACGAGCTAATACATTCTTACTGCGATCGTAATTGGCGAATTATAAAATAAATTGCCTCTATTAAAGTCAGTTTTTTATACAACTCATACTATACTTACGGCAGAAAACTGCAAACGTAAACTAATTAACGACAACAGTAAAGCAAAAGTTTGATTGCTGTAAACCGAACAGGATCCAATCATAAGTTAACATGATTCAATCCGAAAAGCAAAATCTTCTAGACTAGACAGACGTATTACGATATAAAGGAAAAGATATATTTCAATACCATCAGTTGAAAATAATAACAGAAGATCGGATTAGTTTTCTTAATATCGCTAAACATAAATTTAAAGGTATCTCACAATGATGACTGTAGTCTAAAGTAAATATTGCCATTACCACAGAAAAAGCATCTAGATTTAACATACTAAGTGCAGCAATCGCAGTTAAAATTTAAAACTAAGTAATAGTATGTTTTTTTTTATGTAAAGATAAGCGAGAAGATAAGGAGGAGCGCTAGTTAGGATGGTATACACAGTACCTCATTATGACCGTTGTCCTGATATATTAGCTGTAAAGTCTCGTTGCTTAAGTAATTTTACTAGATACTGTAGTACCCACTTAGACGGTCTCAGTTAACAAAGATCTACCAGCTAAGAAAGTGAATACGCAAAATGTACGTGGTAAGAATTTGTACTTTGATGTTGAAATATAAGGACGATGATTAACAAAAATACTATTAATGATGATAATAACGATTATAAAAAATTAGTGTGTCCATAAACATATTTTCAACAAGAAAATTTTTACAACATTCCTTTTGTTTTAACTGAAACTGTGATGAAGTGTGAAGTGTATGAAGTTCTACATGGTTTAAGATTTTAAGACTGTAGTTGGTAGTAATTGATTTTTTTTTATTTGGAATTAAGCAACGAGACGATCGAGACGTTCACCGGATTGTAAGTGATACGCCTGCCCATAGCAATGTGACGCTAGTTAGGATGGTATACAAAGCTCCACATTGTGCTCGTTACCTAAACACATAAGATGTTGAGAGTCGTTACCCCAGTAATTTCACCAGCTACAACGCCCTTCAAGCCGGAAAACAGTAATGTTTGCACATTACTATTTGGCGGCAGAAATAGGCGCTGTGGTGGTACTTAACTGGACGGTCTCCGACAACATAGACATACCACCAGTAACTTATAAAAATATACAATACATTAAATGTTAAAATATCATAACCGTTTGCGTTAAGTAGCGAGCAGCAGCTGTTAAGTTACTAAAGTTTTTACACAAGCAGGATCACGCTTGAATCGTTCAACTTGTGATTATATGGCAAACAATGATACTTATATAAGTATGTACTTAAAGTACTTTTTTGTATTAAGTTATTTAATCGGCATCGCGTTTAAGTAAACGATTCCCGTGTCATTACTTAACATGAGTTATACTTGACAGATGTACAGTCGCCGTACATTTGTTAAATTTATTTTAATATTATTTCTTAAGGATTAAGTTAAATTAAGTATTTCGCATTAATTCAAAGGTCTTTATTAATATGTCTTCACTTTTCTCTTTCATTCTATCCTTCTATACTTTCCAATATTAAGTCTAATAATTCCTCTTTCCTTCAACTGATATTAAGAATATATATATACATACAGTTTCTATATCTACTGCCTGGAAGAAGTGTCCTTGAAAGGCCTCCATTTTAACACGATTACAATATGATGTTGTGTATAACATCTTAACTAGCTCTACGTAATTATATCCATTGAAGCTGGGAACGTGAAGAGAAATTTAACAATGACAGTAATATTTACTACTATAACAATGTGTAACTGTAATAAATTAATATAAAACCACTAAAAATATATAAAGCTTATTCGATGTGGTCTAAATTGGGTGCAATACAGTCCTCTAAACCAGTTGAAGCCAGTTGTCAATAGCAGCACGCACTCTTTTTATGATAAAATTCTTCACTGCCAATCATGTAGCTTTTTAGGGACTCTAAAGTATCATGGCTTTTAGAACAAGTCTAAGTCTCTAAAACTAGTCATAAATCATAATCCTGTGAATAAAGATCAGGACTAGATGACGGCCAGTCTCCAGCTCCGATGAAGTAAGGAACGTTTGTTCCTAGTCATGATTAGGAGGATCGAGCTTTATGAGCCGACGCCGAATCTTGCTGAAAGGACCATTCTTGGTTATTGAACATGGTGTTGTTAAGGAGCTACCTTCGCAAGAATGGTATCTTGATACACTTGCACCGATGTTTTCATACCTTTTCACAATAGTATTGTTCAGTCATTCCTTCAAAGCTAATACCCCACAAAACCATCATTGAAGTCGGATAATGCCCTCTTTATACTCTACTGATTAATTGGGCAGTATAATTACCGTCATTTCACACTAGCTAACATGTACATTGTGTTTATCGCCTTGAGACATAAGGTCTCATTACACCTCTAATTAGTGAAATTACTGGCAGCTACACGAGTTAGAGAGTAAGTTCCTAATGGAGTTACTGGAGTCCCTGTTCACATCGCAATGACTATTAAAGAATGGGTATTTTCGGGTAGAAACCTTACACAACCCTATCCTTACCCAGAGAGTTGGATATCTTCAATTTCAAATCCTGAAGATTTTCCACTGGTACCAAAAAAAAAATTCACTAGCTACAATGCTCTTTAACACGCGATGTATTAACGTTTATACATCACTATTTGGCGGCATACATTTAACAATTTATGTATACCTAAAGATATGTGTGCCGGCATTTATCAACATTTATTAATTGTATAGGTGAGGTGGATAAGTAATGCCTGGGGCCGGACCACTGGTCTGGTGACCATCGCGTTTTGCCGTTCCGCTTTCGCAGCCTGTTGCTAGCCAATGAGACTATTCACTTTGGTGCGTTTCATAAAATTATACTAAACATCTACAAATAGTTTTATTTAATATATACTAGAATAAATTAAAATTTTAGTTAATTGAACTAACCCGATATTAACTACCGGTATTGTACATACTTCAGTACAGTTGACTGATGGAAACTTCCCTTTATACAAAGTATTTTTTAACAAGCAATATAATACACAACAAATATATTTATCCTATTATTAGTTACTTTAATATTATGAAAAAAGTTCATTTTTATTATACCTGATTACTCTTAACTTGAACTAGTAAATACAGTAGTAAAAAAGACCATAAGTCCTTTTAACTGTTTTTTAACTTTCTATAAGATTAATAAAGAAATTATCAAAAGAATATAAAGTACTGATCACTAATATTTGTTATATAATTATTTTCTTTTGTTAATGAAACGTATTATTAAGGTATAATATAAGTTTACAAGTATCTTAAACTGGCATTGATATAAAATTTTGATTTACAGCAATTTGTTAATTTTTTAATATAAACCAATAACGTTAGTTAGCTTCTTTCTTTATAGAATGTGTACTGAAACAATCGGAAATATATATAATTATAAATCACACATATTTTTATATTTCTTTTATCAAAATCCAACAAAGTTGGTAGAAGTAGTTAGTCAGATATGACACGCTACAGTGTGTGACTTGGACCATAGACGTAAGCAACAATGTTGCTAACAACACCGGCCTCGCCATATATGGGCTACACGTACGTTATCCGCACCCGCTTTTTTACCGGTGTATCAAGAATCGAGAGCTGAATTAGATCCTTATACAAGTACGATAACCATATATATAATATATATACAAATATATGACAGAATAAATATTTTTAATAAAGTAATAAAATGACAAATCGAGAAGACATCCATTTGCCTGATAGTACCACACCTTTTCATAGCAACCTGGCGCTTGTTAAGATGATATATGCACCTTTGCTCATTACCTTGAGACATAAGATATAGTCTCATTACCACAGTAATTTCAATAGCTGCTACATCTTTTAAACCGGAATACGGTAACGTTTGTGCTGCGATAGTATCAACAATTTTCAGCAATAGAGATAGATATCTACTATCATTAATATTCATCTTGTCCAAATATTATATTGATTATATTTTCATACAAAATGAATGCTACCAGTCATATTATATTTTACTTCTTCGTCAAAGTTACTTTATGCGAAATTCATGAGAATATAACATTGATATTAAGTTTTATAACCACTAATTTAAAACTATTGGCGTTATGTACTAGGAGATTGTTTTATAATATGTAAAGTATTATATAAACAGTAATATATTTTCAATTCTAAGTACAGCTTATAATTAACTGGTAATAAGTCTCTGTTGCCGGAGACAGTCTAGTTAGATAACACCGAAGCTCCTATGTCTGCCACCAAATTTTAGTTTACTATCATTGCTCTAATTCAGGTTTAACGGGTTGAAATTACTAGGACGGAGAGATTTAACATATTATCAAATCGATGAGCACAATGTGATGTTTTTTTTATGTCATTTAGTAGCCAAACGAGCAGACAGTTCACATGATCGAAAGTGATCATTGCCGGCGATAGACAGTCACAAAACATCAGACGTCGCGGCTGCGTTGCCGACCTGTATGGAAAAGGTATGCTTTTCTCTTGAAGGTCACCATGTCGTATTGGTTCGGAAATACCACTGACGACAACTGATTCCACAATGTAGTTGTGTGTGGTAAAAAGTTGCGCTTAAAACGCACAGTGGAGGATCGCAAGTTATCCCAACGATAAGGTTGGAATCTGGCATAGTTGTTGTGTACTGGGTATATTATCCTATAACTAATGCCACATTGTTATGGGTAGAAGTATCATCATCAATCATCTCGCTTGTTTGGTCGTTTAATTTTATAAAAAAATAATGATTTATTGTGTATATTTTTAATTCTTTTACGCATATATATAACCTTTTCTGATTTGTATCATATAGAATGTAATAATATATATTAATATTTAAAGTATATTTACGGTATGAAATAAGGTTTACTTTTAACTGAGTTGACTGAGAGATTGTTGTCGCGATAATTGGCGGAATCATGTTTTGTATCAGAAAAAGAAGAGATCATTTATCGGAAACGCTGTGTAATTTATACATATTACACAAAATGTTTTAATAAGTATGCAAAATAAAACGTAATGGGAAAATTAGTAAGTACGGAAAATGAATTGACGCTTCATGATGGCATTCAAGGTGCTCTCAACATTGACTCAGCCGACTTGTTTTAATTAAACGCTTACGAAATACGCATTGCACTAATGACAAAACTACTTGCTTTCGATCTCTCCGATTACATGTAATTGACATAATCGGATCGTGAGTCGCAGGCAATAAATAAAAGTATCAAAACATCCAAGAGGAATTGAACGTTTCGTTGGTTTAACTATCGGGGACCGCGCTTCGTACATTGTAAAGGAAATGCTTGATTGCAAAATGTCTCCGGTTTGTTTTATTCCGCTCAACAACTGAAACAGTAGTTATTCGCCTTAACTGGTAAAAGATATATTTTATATATCGTAAGTTAACTGAGATATAATTATTATATTGGCTTACCACCATTATCTTTATACGCCGACATAATAGCGACCAGCTGCTTTCAAATTTTGATTAATAACTTGCTTGACTGATATATTTATGATTTCAGATTAATAAAGATATATTCATAAATAAAAAAATAATATAGTATCTTTTATTTTTGTTTCATACAGATGTATGTTATTTTTAACAGTTACTCCGCGTTCTTACAAAAGAGAATTTATTTCAGATGTCTTCATATCTTTAGAAGCCTCCAAGGAAAACACTAATGCCTAACCTAGTGTGCTGCTTACCTCGAAAACTCAGCAAAGACATCTCCTATTTCCTATCCTCCCCGTGATTTATAGTGAACGGTAAGGACAACAAGCTCCTAATCTTATAAAAAAGTAAAAGTTAACTTAGCCCTGTTCTTAATAAACTTATAATATACGACCTTAAAGCTGTTGCAATATATCATACTAACAGTATGTACCCAGTAGTGTCTGAATGCTATTTACTTTATATTATGGGTCATAGAATAGTCATTATAGAGTCCAAACTCATCAGTCATGTAGTGGTTTTGACTCGGTGGAGAAGCAGGCTGCGAAGCTTACTGGTGACCAGAACTTATCATAAAACGGTTAGACAGCCTTAAACACAGACATCAAGTCAGTCTTCTGGTGTTTTATAGAATACATTTTGGGAGATGTGTGTGTTATGGACTGGGGTACCTTCATTCCCTTTTCACCATCGGTTTACGAGTTACCATATATATATTTTGAAAATCCCAAGTCTGCGAACAATGAAGTTTAGTTCCTCTTTCTTAAAAGGAACAGAAAAGAAATAGAACAATTTGTTGGCATAACTGTTTCCATAAAATATTATGTGGGTTTCTTCAAAAATAAGTTGATACTGGGTTAGTGCGCCCCACCACTACGGGAAACCATTAATAACAACTAGGATCGCCGTTAAGCGCTTACTATGGGTATTAAAATAAACCTTAACTCTTCTTCTTCTTGTCTTACTATCGCAAACGACATGATTTTAGTGGTGGTAGGTCCCTGTTGCCGGAGATCGTTTAGGTAAGTACCACCGCAGCTCCGATTTATAACGCAATAGTAGTGTGCAAACATTGCTATGTTCGGGTTTGAATAGCGTTATTGCTAGTGTAATCACTAATGTAACGAGACTTAACATCTTATGCCTCAAGGCGATGAGCGCGATGTCGTGCTGAGTACCGTCCTAACTAGTGCCACATTGTTATGGGTAAGCGTATTACCATCAGGTGAAAGCTTAGCTCGGCTTGTCGCTTACTTGAATTAAAAAAAAAATATAAAAACTTACCATCAGGTGGGACCGCGGTTAAGCGGTAACCCTGGAATTTTTTTTTAAATAAGTTATCAAGTAACACAAAGTATGCGGAGTTGTGGCGCTTTACTTATGCAAGTTAATCCGGCGTCACGACATATTGTAGTTGAACCTATTAGTTATAATTAGCTGAGCATTCAACTCGTCTCATAGATTCATTATGGAAGTATTGCGTTTACTTACTAAATAATCTTCAATGATTACTAAGGCCAGGGGAATTTCTAATCCATGGAATGGCCCCCCTATATACTGCCGGTCACCTTGTATCGTCTTCCCCGTGACTGTAGTATCCTCACCTATGTAATCTAACTTGAACTCATGATAAAAAACTCCTGTCTTCGACTTAAATACAACTCCTGTCTTATTGAACTATCCATATACAGGCGAATGCAGCAGTAATGATAAATGTATAAACTTGTATTGCGTGTTAAGATGTAAAATTAAATCATTAATAGCAGCAGCAACATTCAAAATTGCATCAATCAAAGTTTGTTTGCATCGAGGCATATCAATACGCCATAACTCAGAAAACCTTAGTATCAGCCTTAATATCATCACGCCATATCATTAAAGTGTGTGGAGAAAAAAAATGAGTTATTTCGCATTTCAGATCCATCTAAGCATTAACATAATGTACGGGCGATCGAAGCCGCCGGCGGAGCTAGTTATGGAATAATTTACGAGGCCGAAGTGAATCAATTCAGCAAATTGCTCCAATAATGTCGGGGATCACTTCAAACGAAGCTCAGAATCAAACTATCAATGTATGCTCTTCCATGTTTAACTGCGGGAAGGTAATTGTACGTTCACACGTTGTAAACAACATTTCTTATAATTTAATCTGAACTCGCAGAGACAGCGTGTAATCAAGAGTAAGACATTTAAGAAAAGAAATAAACCCACCCACGGACGTTGTCATTGATTTCGTTCTCGATCCTATACAATGTTGTGGCCCTACCTGATCCACTCACGCTTCTGTTTCAATTTGCGGGCAAAACTTTCATGATCTAAAAATTCATTCATTTTGATTTTATACCAACAACTAAATTGATGAATCCGGCTTTCACCTAGTAGTAAGTGATGCAACTATTCATAACAATGTTACCACATAAGATAATAAACAATTCGTTAAGTTTATTGCTTTGAAACACAATATGTGAACTCTCGTTGTAGAGTTTAGATAAAACTAGTGGTAGATTTCTGTTGCTGTAAACCGACTAGGAAAGTACCACCTCAGCTCCTATTTCTGCTGATAAACAGTAGTATGCAAACATTACTGTGCTCCTAGTAAAATTACTGAGGTTACGAGATTTAACATCTCATTATGATAAGATATTACGAAGGCGAGGTGTAGTTTCATCGCTTCCCACCAAAAAATTATAAAATATATCATTACTATATTATATAGTAATAATACTATGTTCCTGTTAATCCGAAAAAATATCTTATTACCTCTATAAACTGACGATGACTACCATAGAGGTTTTAATGGATAAAAAGCTCCATATACCCCTGAATTGCTCTTAAAAGACATAGTATCATTTTGCAAATACTCACACTCTCAAATCATAAAAAAAATATAAGATTTTATGACCTTCTAAGATAGAGAGAGAGAGAGAGAGAGAGAGAAAAGAAGCAGTTTTATGTTC
>DWGN01000364.1:0-10008 GCA_018247655.1 Euryades corethrus
ATCCCATATATATAATATAATATAAATTATCTCTCATTTTATTGTCCGTAAATCTCCTTTTCATTACAGCACTCTTTAGGCTCTCTTGGCCTGTGATCTTACTCGGCAACGCTATGTGAAGTTTAAAGGCCAAGGATAAAGGTGCAGAGTATTCTGCTTTACCTGACCAATATTATATAAGAGCTCGCTTTACGATATATTTATTAATTATTTATGTATACATATTTTAATACTACTGGCCGCAGGTCCTTTGTTAGATTTGGCTGCTTCAATGCCGAATAGGTGGACAGTCTTATCAAAAACGAAAATATGTAAGAGGTATCTTCTCCCAAGGATGTTTGAAACAAGAGATTCCCTTAAGGCGTTATCCACACACAACTTGACCTTTTTTACTTGGAAGGCAAAAGACCCACTGAATGCATTTCCTTCCTTTTTGTTATTGTTATTAGTATCAAACATTCATAGCTCGATTTCTACTTATCATTGTTTAAATAATATCTAGAAATAGACACAAATACAGTCTTTGGCTTCTGCTTAAACACTTTCCTAGTTGACAACTTACATGTTATACTAACATAATTTAAAAGATTGTTTTTTAGACAATTAGGTTTTGTTATTTTATTATTTCATTTATTTGATTATTATCGCTTGTATTTTATTATTTATTCACATATAAGCCAACGTGAGTGTAGAACACTGTTAACTGTTAACAAGTGTTAAGACACTGCATACTCCAATATGATTTTTTTTAAATATCTGTTTCGAAAATTTTATAATTCGATGCGCTGAACTATTACATGGAGATACTGGAAAATTTTATTTTTATAAGCATAGCAGTTTAAAGGAATATTCATCGTTTTGTTCAGTATATGTTAGATGTTAATGAAGGTTTATCATCATCAATCCAGCAAATCATCATCAACTAGGTCTACGCCGAAGGCTCGGTATAGACCTCCCCGAGAGTCTCCACCCATATCGATCCTGCGTTGCTCGAATCTATTAGAATTTTTGTTGAAAAAATTAATGATAAACGATTAATTATGTTCTTGGATACATATTGTAAGGTTAGAGGTATGAATTGAAACTCGGTTATTTAATTATGCAGTAATTTTATTGTAACGTCGCGGCGGCGAGCCCGCGCGTCGCGCTGCTGCTACTCGGCTCGCGCCCTACCTACTGCCCACTGCACTATGCGATGCAAACTGTCAGAATTCGAGCGCTGTCACTTTATTGCCACAGATACAACATTCCACAAACAATACAGATACAAAATTAATGTCTATAGCTCACAACAGTCTGCCAATCGGTTTTATTTTGTTACTATCTTAACATTCTTGATACATTTTTAAAACTGTTTAAGTCAATGTTTTAATAAACTAGAACAAAACAAACATTGAGGTCTAATAAATTAATGACAGCGTCTTATGTAAAATATTTTAGGCAGTGTAAAGAATTACATAATATTAGTTGAGGAAACTTATATGAACGCTCACAATGAGCGATGCGATTTTTTTACAATTGTTTTGGCAGTTCGCAACAGTGGTAAAATGCAACTAACTCCGTACACGACAGAAACATGTATCAAGTATTTACAAACGCCTTTCATGTGGCTTATCAATTGTGTGGAAAAAAAACTAAATCACAATTCTAAAAAAGTACGCCGTATGACGATTTAACCAAACCCCGCTTATACATAGGAGATGTCGACCGACGGTCGCTAACGCAAAGCAAATGTTCCAACCGCTAAGTCTTACGTCGAACGTTTCAATCGATACAGCCATTTTATATTAATATCTAAACGTTAAGAGTAACTTAAAACAAAAATCAGTGCACAAAATATCTACTATATACATGTTGGAAAAATTAACTAAAGGAATTAATAAGGAAACTTAAGAAAAATGTTGTTTCTTTCATTTTTGTATTTTTTTTTTGTTTCTTTTTACATATAAGAGATAAAATACAAAACTAAATATCCGCGGATACGCGTCGGAAACTAAGAACAGAGCTTAACTATAAGTCTTATAAAGTATTTTTGTTAATATTTACATGAAAAACTTAAGAAATACATTGATTAACGTGCCTTCTATGCATATAATAGTGCGCACATAATACCACTCTAAGGTTCATCTCTGAACAACAAGAATTTATGTTTAAAGTAAATTGAAAAATATGGAAAAAGAGAAAACATACACAAGTGTGAACGCCTTACAATCTAAAGATCACTTGTGTGTTATAAATGTGTACTTATAACTTAAAATATACGAGATCCCTGAAAGTCTGGAAAAGCAGTACGTTAAATTACATAAAAGTAAAGGAGCGGAGGCCGTTCGCTGTTTCATCTGAACGAAAGATTGTCCGTCTCCTAAATACGGATCAAATAGACAATTATCTTCCAATAAACAGCTTACTTAAACACACAGACATTAGATAGACATTAAAGTGACATTTCTTACACTGACCGTTGGTGTTAAGTTTACGTAACCTATTGAATCAACAGCGTCACGTCACAAAGCCGGCTCTTAAGCGAACGTTAAGGAGACATTGATGCCTATATACCTTACATTTAACAATATTTATTCATCTATATGTACAGCGAATTGGTGTCCAGTTCGGTCGTATGCGATTGAGTCCAATAATTATGCCTAACGGATCACAGTGACAGTTATCTGAAATAAGGCAAGGTGGGGTCCGTCACAGCCGCTGTATCCCAATTACAAAAACATTATACTAGATGGCGCTGAGACGAAAGTAAAAAAAAACTGGTGTATTTACTATTTAAAGATCTACTGCTGAACAGTAGTTTGCATATGTGCTCATGTGTGTGTCATCTGTGTTCTATATTAAATACAGTAGTAGTTGACGAAATTGCTAATACAACGAGAGTTAATAGCTTTTTTAATGTAAACACTATGTGGGGTGCGGTATATATCATCCCATCGGGCGCCATATTATTATATATCTCTTACCATCAGTTGAACATTCTATCTTGCTATTTTGTAGACTAAAAAGAATATACTATATATGTATATTACACGAGTTTATATATACATTTGTTCGTCTATATAGCGTCATCTAGTACTTATTTAGAGTAATTGGCAAACGCAGCCGCGCCTCTTTTGTACCATCAAAACGACCTTGTTTGAAACGTTGCGTGACTGAAATGATGACTTTTCTAAAAATCGGCACATAATCAGTATCTAACATCCAAACGGTGCTGGCGATCACATTTTCAATGCTACAAAACAATGCGAAATGTTCAGTATCGCAAAGGTTCAAACAAGGAGGCTAATCTAAATGTGCTGTTTGCTACAACTTGCTTACTTTCCAAACATTACTAGAGTATAATATTAAAATCTACTGCTTCATCTATTTACAATTTATTGTTTTTTATACTTTTATATAGTTTTGAACTAGTTTTAAGGCTACGACGTCTCGACACTCACACAAATTATCAATTATACTATTAAATGTTAGCAGCGCAATACATATTCTCGAATCTAAGTAAATATATGGAAATATCAAATATTGTTACTAACTTTTAGTACGAAATATATTTAGATCCCTCCCCAACGAACAAACAGTCACTCACATTAAACACACAAAAATACTTCAAACCGTCTAATAACTATAAATGCTTGCAAATACACGTGTATTTATTACATTTACAGTCGTACCTACGCAAACTCGCCCTACGGCATTGGCGTTATATGAATAGTAACTCGCACATTTCCCTCTTGTCATATCAACCTTACCAGAAACATATAACCGAGATAAAATAATATGTAAATAACCCGTCGAACGCCAGATCAACGTTCTAGTAACACTGAAAGTTGATTGGCTGAACAGAAAGCGCTATTATATATTAACAATATTGTTTTTTTCATATCTCGGATAGTGTTAAGTCAACGGTAATAAGTCTAGTACTATCTAAACCTAGCTACGTAAAAATGTTCAGTCGATGTTACAATACATTGGTTGTTTAGGAGTTATACAAACTTTAAATATACAATTGTAACATCGCGAACGAACGGGGTAATATTGTTAATAGTTTTAAGCGCTATTCTATAACCTTTAAGTACAGAACCATCGTTCGCCCGCGATTTTAAACTGTGAATACACACAAGAACACATCGAAATTAAGAGATATACACAACGTTGAAAAGTAATTCGATAATGTATTATATTTTTATATTTTTTTATATTGCAACATTTATTGCTTGCAACTTCAGTACGAAACACAAATGAGGGTCGCGCTTATTATAAAACAAATATATATAAACAAATATATATCAATGGAGGATTATTTATATAGATTATATTTATAAACAGTTAATAAATCATGTTGCATAGCAAATGATAATTTTTGATGGATTTAAGTTATAATGTATTTGTAAAACAGTTGCTACGGTAGGCAACATTTAAGGTTGGTAATACCTTTTTATTTAAGTTGTCTTGAGGTCCAACAGCGACGTTTCTTTCTTAGTAGTAACAAAGGAAAATATTAACTGTCCATAAAACAATGTTTAGTAACGAGATGTGTCTGAATAGATCCGTGTCCTCGCGACACTCCTCCCCATGTTTCGTTGTATAAAGCCTACTTTTGCTCGCAGCTTTCATTTCTACCTGCACACGCAAATCTATTTCGACGCCGATTCATTATACTATATTCACAGAGAATCCACCTACACCTAATTTACTTGGCGTAACTCTACACTAAATAACTGAAAGAAATAGGACAAAATATATTTGGTAGTGACGTCGCACGAAGCGATGTATTTCGCTTCAGTTATATTATCTAAGTAGGCATTAAATTTAGGTTTTTATCCATTTTTTTTAGAATAACATTTAACAGCGTGTAGTGTAAATTGGTGTTCATTAAAGATTGGAAGTCCCTATAATGAGGTATGGTGCGGTTCTTGTATAAAGAAATAGATGAGTCTAGGTAAGCTAATATACAAATTTTTGAACTACATGAACGTTAAAAATGTCATTAACTGAATTTTTTATTATCTCGTTAGAATCTTATCGCCTGATAGCATTCATTGTTCTGACTACTTAACTGGACTCATCTTAACACTTGTTAAATTAGATAAAATTGTGTTGTAAACGATAATTCGACGTACAAATAAGAGTAACGTCACATTAAGACAAATGTTTAAGGTAAAATATAAAGGAAAATGTCGTAAAACGTCTAATACATAATAATAAACCCAATCACAAGTATATGTAAGTATGGGATCAGTGACGCGGTGTATAAGGTGTCGGGTTATCGTGTGTCGGTGTATTCGGCGCGTCGCTTGTCCAAGCCGCGCTTGGATTCGCGTCATTCCCACTGGTGTGGGGACGGCGGCAGTTCCGAGGGGTGCGCCACCGTCGAGCTGCAACGTGTACAAGTGTCGACCCGGGTTAATACAGTCGCCAATTATCCTGTCTACCCACACCCACGCCAATTTCGCCCGACTTCGGCACCGTTTTGTAAGGATCACAAACTGAACGGCCAACATCAGGCCCAAGTACAAAAGTCCGAACTCGAGCGAAAGAACCAATAAGACCATGCAGAATTGCAATCGATCGATGTAAGAACAATTTAGTTTTTATAATTTTATGTTTTCACTACGATAATAAAAGAGAACTCGTACGGCACAAACTGCATCACAAATCCAAACTCTACAGACCAATAGCTACATGAAACAGAGTGAATTATTATAAAAAAAAAAAAATTAAAATCACCACAACCAAGTACTCGGCACTGTGCTTGCTGCACTCACTAAGCATGCACTACGTAAAAACCACATTAATAACAATTAAAAAATTACTATTCACGTAATTGAATCTTGTTTGTAAAGCATAAGATTCAAATTACGTGAACAGTAATCTCTGACGTATACAATAACATTACGGCCCACAATGACAATGACATGAAAACTTTTCACTAAAGAAAGCAAATTATTCTTACTATCTTATATCACAGCATTCTTTAAGGTGCTGCAAAGAGTTTTTTAAAAATTAAAAAAGATATATACCCCAATAATTTCACTAGCTACAACGCCATTTGAACAAGAACACAATCATGTTTGCACATCATTGTTTAGTAATAACAGCTTAGGTGGTAATAACAGCTGAGGTACCTACCAGAGTGTGCATCAAAAACACCCCGTGTCATGCAAATTTACGCCATATTATTGTTGCATGCGATTTTATATAGTTATTTCCGACAGCGCGTTATCATGAACGCCATTAATGAAATAACTTGGCGTGATTATATAAAAAATGGCGGATAATTGTTTCATGCAATGCAACCGAACCGTGGTGAAACAGGACGGACACTATTAAACGATCAACCCTTTTGAAATAATACTGAAGCCGTTCGCGAAGGCAACTCTTGAGGAATGTAATACGAATATGATTATTTTATTTATATTGAGCTCGTGGATTCTCTAGTGTTTACGTTTTAAATTTGTTATTGGTTTATTTTAAGGTAACAAAGTGGAAGGTAGTGCTGCCTTCTCGAACGGCATCCACGAGTGCATTACAATTTACGGTATATGAACAACATAGGCCATAGCGTGCGATCGCTTACTGGGAGTCATTTGGCCGCTAGGCAGCGCACAGAAATATCACGGGCGACAGTAGTAGTATTTTTGCCGCTGTCTTGAAAGGGGAACAAACTTTTGCTTTCGAACCCGCTCTAGAGCTGCCATAACACAGAAAAAAAGCACAACGTTATTGGCGACTAGCGCACAGTCGGACGCAAGCATAGAGATCACCACCATTTCAATAGGGTTGACTTTGCTGGAATGCAACAGGTCTGTGCTGTGCGAAACCTGAATTGCGGCAACGCGTTTAATCCAAATAAAAATCACTAAGACCATGCACAAATCGGGCTCTCGCAAAATCGACCCGTAGGCACGTAAAGTTATTGTAAGTGAATAAAAAAAATTTAAGGCACAATTTTACCTACAGGACTCTACGTAAGGCGGTGAAGGGATAGGAGCGACGGATGTCAGGGTTAGGACATCGACATAGGCTAACTTCAGCGACCACCGTTGCTTATCTAACGCCGTGTGCGGATGTTACGACACGGACTGCACAGTGATTTACTTACATAAAACTGATAGTGACACTGACGTGCACACACTAACACAGATCGCACCGTGCCACACCTAGTTGTGATGACCGTTTACATTTGTCTGATTTATTATCGTTACAACACGTGAAGACAACATCTCCTATAATAAATTGATCAAAATTACTGCAGATGAAAAAAAAATGGCAAAGCTGCGCCTTCACACTTGTCATAGGAGCCTCTAAGAGCTGACGTTGTCTGCACGCTGCGAGGAGCGGGGGGAGCGTGGCCCAAAACATGGGTGCGGGTGGTCGCTACATAGCTGAGCGTGTTAGGTTACGTATCGCAAAGAAATCACCTAGTGTCGGTTGGTTGTTGGTTGCGGTTGGTTGTTGGTGGCGGCGCCCTTACCTTGCGAAGCTCTTGAACGCCGCGGACTGCGGGTTGATGCAAAGCGGTACCCGCGACGTCTGCAGCTGCTCCGCTATGAACTTGTGAATCTCCTCTGCGGATTGATTGAAGCAATGCGCTATAATTACCATTCCTTAACAAGGAACCTTCCATATAGTTATGGCAGGTAGAATTTTCTTGAACTACAATTTTTTTTATCGTCACATGTAGGCCTCAGGCATGTATACTACACTATTAATTTAATTTATTTAATATATGTAGTTACAGCACAGAATTAGGCTGCGGAGACACAGAGTTTACATCAACAGAAAACGTATACAGTACAGAAAATTTTTCTAAGAGACTACATAACTTTGATAGAGAAACACTGTCATAATAATTACAGAAGTTGTATCCTTTATAAAAAAAATCTTTTAAAATAGATCTATTCCCATGAAGAAGTACAGAATAATCATCATATGGTTAGCTTTTGTCTGTTTATAACAATTAGGTGTTAGAATGCAGCAATGCTTACAAAAAAGACTACACATACAGTCTCCTTAAACCTAGACCAAATATTAAAAATGAAGGAAAAGGAAGATTTGGTATACCTTTAACCTGGTGCACTGTCGTGAGTTTGCGCTCCCAGGCGTCGTGGAATGCGTGCTGTGCGACCGGCTCGAGGTCTGGGGAGTAGTGGCGCGCGGCTGGTGGCGCACTGTAGCAACACTTGCACATGCACGAGTGGTAGCGGAGCCGTCCCTCCTCCAGGTAAGGGTGTGCGAGGGCATCCACCACCGATATACGTTTCGTCGGGTCAAACACTAGCATCTGCAAAAATTATAAGGCTTTGGCTCATACATGTTTTAACCTTTTAGATACGGCTGAATTCTATTCTACATGTGACTATTTTCTGGACGGCAGGGTCTGACGTGAACAACGTATAATTGATACAACACTGTAAAGTGTGACGGGCAATTCCGTTATGTGCACGAGAACATTCAAATGAAGTATTTGATGATTAAGAAATTTTTTTAAAATATTTATTACACATACTTTCACTATAATAATCCACTTTAATGATATAATTGAGTACGATAGATTTTTAAATATTTTACAATACATAACCGTCACAATTTTCACATTTATAACGAGATCTTCTGTTTTTCACGTATTTGGTAATTTCGTACCGCTTATCTAGAATTTTCGGTTCGTTTAGAGAGTTCACATACACGAAAGTTACTATTGTGGTGCTTCGTCCTAAAAAATGATATCCGCGAAAGAAACAACAGTCGCGCGTAGTATCAAAAAGGTTAATGTAAACCACTTTTATCACAGTCAATAACCGAGTCCTTAAACAGTGTTAGTGTGAAGATATGTTGCAGTACCTGTGCTAGAAGATGCACAGCCTCGTGTGTAGCTTGCACAGAGAGCGTGTAGAGTGCGGCGAGCGCAGGTGGGCGAGGTGCACGGCGCAGCATATGCGCGCGCGCTCCGGCACAAGCATGTCGCATATCCTCCAAAGAAGGAGTACCCAACAGCTCAGTTATAAGCTCCAACTGGAATTATAAAACGTATCAGTTAATTTTAATATATACACATAATTATATTTATAATTAATAGTTCCAAAATACTACAGTATACTCCCGATTATTCGGAATCCGAAAATTAAAGTTTTTTTTTTTATTTTAGTATTACTTTTAACCGATTTTTATGTCGAAAAAGTACATTTCGTGTAGATAAAAACGAGAAAAATTCTTTTTAATAAACATTTTCTACTTCTTAACGACTTTCTTTTATTGTGTTTGTATGTAAAAATTACATTATAAATATCTACATTGAAAATTAAATATGGCCATCGATGTACGAGCTCGCGTAATTTTACCAAACACGCGAATATAAAACAAGGTGGTTATGGATAAATGTATGTTAACTAAGCTAATATTTAAATTCGTATATTACTAAATATACGAAAAAAAAAATTGATACCCGATTATCGATGTTTCGCGAACCAGTCATTATTCCAGATAATCGGGAGTGTACTGTCTTTCTTATGAGAAGTAATATCAAAACTTTCGTACTCTAGCGAATTAAAATTCAAATAATAAATTGTTCAAGATATAATTTAATGACAATTAACTGACAAAATTAACAAGCTAAGGTATTCCGATAACAGGTAGTTTAGTTAAAACATATAAAATTAAACCTGCTGCACGGGACTCTGTGCTTGGAAGAGAATGCGCCTGCCGAGTAGTTCGCCGAATATGCAGCCGACTGACCATACGTCCACAGCGGCAGTGTAGTGGTTAGCGCCCATTAAAATCTCCGGTGCTCTGAAAATTTAGATAAATATACAGTTTTAATAACTCGCAAATAACATTATCAACACCGCTGAATTAATAATGCGATTATGTTCCAGTTAAATTCAAATTAGTAATTTATAACAGTAATACCCCGTTTTTTACGTTTACGACCTCGTTATACGCGAATTTCAGTACTGTAAACTACGGTAAACTACTACTGGTAATACCCCGCTTTACGCGAAGGATACG
>DWGN01000365.1:0-10003 GCA_018247655.1 Euryades corethrus
TGCCCACCTCGAATCCGCGGCACCGATTAGTCCCTTTCACAAGGGAGCGGTGTATTTCCATAATCAAAAAAAAAAAACAAAATAACAAATTCTGATTTTCATAGTTTAGTTTTATACAAGTCTGCCCATTGTGTCCATGTCATTAACCATTTGTAAACCATGTTGATTAAGGTAAACAATATTAGTGTTAAAATTTTTTTTTTTTCAATTCTATTTACAAAATCCTATTACCAGTCAAATACTGAAAGAAATCCATTATCATCAATGAGTTTTGTTTTATTACACAACAACAACTATTTTTCTAGTATATCTATTATAAATATTTAAAATTGTCCTAATGTTAATAAATAGTTTTTATATTGATGGTGGTGATTTGGAAAATATTGATTTGAAATTTTGCAACCTTGTAATACTATAAATATGTAATACTCCACTATGGATACTATAAATATTCCACTACGGAATATTAGTCACTTAATATTCTAGTTGTGTGTACAAGTATACGAAAATAAACCTTATGTCCATGGTGTTACATCGAGTAAGATTAATGGCGTTATAAAAGCTATCATGTCATTTTATACAATAGGCAAATCATCAGGCATTTTGGAATGATATATTAAGTGTTAGTGTCAAAAAATTGTTGTAATAAGTGTAACTTTGTCTGTGATCCAAAAGAAACAAAAAAAGAGTAATTACAAGATGTTCAGTCAATGTTTCTAAATTACAAATAACTGCATTTATTGTTAAAATTTATTATTTTTTATTTACATTTTTGCGATTGATATGTTTCTTGTTAGATCTGTTTAACAATTGGGCGGTCTAATCTATTTATGTGATTAGCGGACACTATATATATGTAGTGAAACAACCTTGATATGTTAACAAAATGATTACAAGTTGAATTTGGTCCGCTTACGATATTTCGCCTACTTGCAGGCACCTTCAGTTTTACCTTTGACGCCGCGACGGAAGGACGTTTCTGAAGGCAGAATGAGATTGAACTCCGCTGAACCAATAAGAGATAATGTGAAGAAAGCATTGCATGAGCAAATGAGCTTAAGAATGGCGGAAACATCGGGTGTTAAATTTACCGACGAGGAAATTTTACGATTTGCAATTGAAACAGAATTTGAATTGCACGAACTATTCCGCGATGTTGGAATGAAGTATAAAGCAAAATATAGATCTCTCATGTTTAATATCAAGGATAGAAAAAATTTGTCATTATGGCAAAAAATATGTGATCGAACTATAACACCTCAGCAATTGGTATGTATATATATTAACAATTAATAACAGTTTCTTAATTATTTTAATATGCAATGAAACAATTTTCAGGTAAGATTATCACCCGAAGAATTGGCTAGCCAGGAACTGGCACAATGGAGAGACAAAGAGGCAAAGCACCAACTTGAGCTGATAAAAAAATCAGAATTAGATCTTTTAGCTGCTAGTAAAACTTATGTTCTGAAAACACACAAAGGTGAAGAGGTAAGTAGGTTTTACATTTTACAATGACTGCTTCAAGTTGTCGTAAAAAAGTGATTGTAGATTTTACAATAATTTGAATTAAAATGTTGGGTAAATTTCTATACCTTAGTATTATTGATACTTATATTGTAAATATCATTTTTTTTAATGTTTTATTGTAATTTATAATTTTTTTATTGCACAATGAGTAGGAATAAACAGCAGAGATTTCAAGTTGATACTTCCGTTGTTAGTTTTTTTATTAATACTAATTCAAGTTTAATTTGTCATTAATAATGGTCTTAAATTAGGTGATGGAAACAAAAGAATCAGTGTCTACTGAA
Source organism: Euryades corethrus (assembly GCA_018247655.1). Taxonomy (NCBI): domain Eukaryota; kingdom Metazoa; phylum Arthropoda; class Insecta; order Lepidoptera; family Papilionidae; genus Euryades; species Euryades corethrus. The sequence continues at coordinate 1,815 of DWGN01000365.1, forward strand.
TTGGATCCAAACGTACCCGTAGAAGATTTAGTGACGGCTCTCAATGATTCTATGGGTAATGAGCAACCAACAGAGGTCTCAAAACATGTGTGAGTGTAAAATAATTAACTATGTATATCAATGCTTTCTAAATAACAGAAATGTTACAAACATCAAAACAAAACTCTGTTAATAAAGATTTTTTTTTTAGACTAAAGAAAACAGATTCTACGAGTCATAAAAAGTATAGCAATAGTAAAAAAAAAGATAAAGAAAATGGATTATCAAGTTGCAAAAGTAAACGAGAATCTAAAAAGGATTCAGAAAGTAAAAAATCACGATCCTCTCGTAGAAGGTCAAAAAACAGGGATAAAGAAGTGCGTACACACAGGTCGGAAAAAAAAGTACGTAGTTCCAGATCTAAATCTAAAGAAGATTCCGCAAGAGAACAAGAAGAATCCATTGAAAATGTAAAAGAAAAATCGAGGTCTAGAGTCAAATCGAAACGACGTTACAAAGAAACTTCCAGATCAACGTCACGAGGTCGCGATCGTTCTCGATCCTTAGGACGGTCTAGACACCGTTCAAGATCTAAGGAATATTCTAAACATAGACAAAGATCTCGTTCTAAGCATGATTACAGTACAGAAGAGAAAGTAAAACATCGCTCTAAATCTCAAGAAAATTCTTATAGCAAGAACAAGAATGAGTAAGTTATCTGTGTTGTAATGATTTTTTTATTAATAATTTTTATACCCTCCATTGTTTAATACGTTCACCACATTATATTTTATTTAAAATTATAATTTTTAGTTTAACAGATTCAGAATCAATAGAAAGACCAAAGTCAGCCATGTTGAAAGAAACACATCCAGAATATGATCCACATGAAGCAATGATAACATCTGCTTTCTCTGAAGAAGACTTGAGGAAGTCAAGAGAAGATGTTTATGAGGATGGGTACAAGAATGACTTGCCAGACTATAGCGAAGTTGACTATGATCCATCTAAATCATTCTCCATAAGCAATAGTGTAGTAACGCCTATTGAAAACTACATAACTACGCAAGACAAAGCATCTGGTATGTAACAGGTGCCTTCGACTCTATAGTCCTTTTTTTTCGTGTGAAAATTCTGCATTATACATCTTTTTGCTGGACTTCTACAACTGGCTAAAACTCCCCGTATATCTTTTAACGCTTTTAGCCGGAAAGCTTTCGCACACAATCGTAGTTGCAACAGTGCGAGCCCTTATGACGCCACATAAGGTGGTGGATTTAAATTCTCCACCACATTTATCACTATTCGGTGTAAGAACTGTGCGCGCCTTCTCAAAGAATAAACCACCGACACAATAAAAAATACAGTTGCTTCATTATATATTTTAAAACCAAATATGGAATTTAAAAAAAAGCTTATATTACAGTGTATATTTAACTTTTACAGAAGTAGAAAGTGATCAAGAACCAAGCAGCACAGTAGACAATTCTGCACCAATTGTGTGGAATGGCTGCATCAATATGGTCGATGTTGCCAGATTTTATGTTGCTGCACATGAGGTGATTAATTTATATGATTTCTTAATACATTTGTATTGCTTTAATGTTCCACTATCTAATTCATCACCTTATAGGTTTCAGGAAATGCTGTAGATATAGAAGATGATCTCACTGCGGAATTGGATGTAGTTGGTAGGATAAATCCAGAAACCGTGTGGGATTACATTTTAAAAATGAAAAGGGCTGGAAACAAAGATATCGTAATTTTGCGGCTACAAGCTGCAAACGATGAGGAGAAAATGCAATACATTGCGTTGTACAGTTACCTTAGTAGTCGGAATAGGTGCGTTTATTTGGATATAATTGTACACAATGTCTTATTTATAGTGGACTTAATTGTTTTTTTTTCCTTTTAGATTGGGTGTCGTCAAAGTGTCAAACACTGCGACCGTAAAAGATTTCTACATAGTGCCTCTATCGGCTAATTCCTCTTTACCTCCTGTTCTTCTCCCTCTCGACGGACCAGGCTTAGAGGTCAAAACACATCTGCTTATAGCAATAGTTATACGACAAAAAAAAAAGAGACTACCTACAAATATGCCCAAAGAAATAATTGCTACAAAGGTTAGTTTAGGTCATACGCAGTCATAAAAATAGATTATTATAGTTCTAAGTTTTCAATAAAGTTTACTTATTTACTTGCAATAAAATCCAAAGGCTGCCATATGTAAAAAGTACATTAAGATTAAAAAATTGAAACCAAGGGCTACTGTTATTTCAAATATAATAATATTATAGGGTAATAAAGCTATTAGTCATCGATTGTTTTATTGGTCAAAAATTTATCAAAAAGTTAATGTAAAAAAAACTGTGCATGAAAAGAGGTTTAATTCATTAAAACGATTTACTATCCTTTTCCCCTATATCCATCATCATAATTTCAGCCTATTGTTGTCCTATACTGAATATAGGCTTTCTTAATCAGATCCCGTATGACCTTGAAATGATATATAAAATATAAATAACGAAGGTAATAATGCATAACGAAAAAGGTTTTAAGAAAAAATTTATTACAGATACAATATAACTTATTTTTGTTTAAATAACTTTGATATGTTAATTATATGACACAAATTGCTGATTACACTTAGGTTGGTGGTTTGTAAATATTTCAATAAAAATAATATTTCCTCAATACCTATAAGTATCTGAACTCATTAATATTTCAACCTAATAGTCAACAGAATTGAACCTCTTTTTTTTGTATTTATTGAATTAAAAAACTTAAACATTGTTTTACGATACATACTGTTTATTTAACTTTATTGATGAACATCTAATGTGAGAATTTTGTACTTTACTTCTTTTGAGGGTACTTTTATAAATTTTCTTCGGCTATAAAATCTGTATACTTAAGAAAGTAAGGTTCATTATTACTTCTGCCTAATATTGTCAAATGATCAACATAAGACTCCACAACTGGAGAATAAATACAGATATGTTATAAGTAAATAAAATTTCGTGAGTAGAACATTTAAACTTTTATATAAAAAAAATTTGTGATAAAACATAAGTTGACAGTATATTTATTCACTCTTTAGAAATTAATTTTTAATAATGGAGGTAAATGTGATTATTAATTAAGCATATATATGCATTCACTTGATACATTTTTTCACCTCTGTACTTTTGGCTATCCATATCGGTTTAATCTTTTACTAAGGTTAACCTGTAGGAATCTTGATGGAAGTTAAGCACACCCGTATTATACCATTTCCGTGTAACTATTATTTGTTTGCATTCTTTTGTGCGTAGTGGTAATAAAACTACTATTTAGCAGATCGTACGAGAATCTCGTAAACGCTCGTACACCCCACCAGTGGGCAATAAAAGCTCGTTTACACCCCCTGCTTCGCCCAAGCGACGTGCGCCTCTACCACTCCCGGTTGCTTATTCGTCACCGGTGCTCTCAACTACGATTAAAGATAAAATTGCTGCAAGCTTAGGTTTGTATTCGTTTTTAATATATATTTAAAAATATACATATTCATCTTTATTACATTAAAGAAGGCAAAGGCCCTTGTTGCTCTCCCGTATACCTAAAGAATAAATGAATTAATATATTATATAATTATTATATAAATATTCATAAATGTTAAATAGAATTTAAAATTTGGGAAGCTAAGAAAACGTGTAACACGAGTCTGTAAGTCATAACATGGCCTCCACGGATAAAGATTGAGTACCGCTGGTGTAAGAAGCTGCAACCGCAGCTCGTATTTATGCTGTAGAAACAGTAGTGTGTTTACACATTATGATGCTTCGATTTGAAGGGCGCTGTAGTTAGTGAAATAACTGAGCTGTGATAAGTACAATGTGGCTTTGTATAATACTTACTACCGCTAAATTGGTAAGGGTCGGTGAATCAATAACTGTAATGAGAAAGTCTAGCGCATCTTCGAACAAATAGGACTTGCATGAATTTCCTGTGTGGCGTTTTAATAATGTTGTTGATTTCCGATTGTAAATGGGTACTAAAACTGGGTAATTAATTGATTATGTGATTGTTTATTTTACAGTAATAAAATAATTGTTTCTTTTATATCAATAGCTACAGCTGAAGACGAAGAAGCTTACAGTCAGGGATCGTCAATTAGCAACAGCTCTGTGCCCGCATCCACTACATTACGCTGCAAGATGGAAGAGCTGAACCGTCAGATAGAAGAGCAGAAGCAACAGATATTGAAAATGGCACAGGCTGATTCATCTATTGGAGCAGAGGTAATTTCGTTTATTAATAAGTTCTGTCCGAAAGTGAAATAAGTTTCTTTAAGAATAATTTGGCTTCTAACTGGTGTAATTAACACTGCATCTCCACACAGCAGATGTGATCAAGTCTATACCAATAAATAAAACTTGATAACTTTGGTGACACAGAGGCTTAATATAAATAGGTTAGTACTTGAGCACACGGCTATCTAGTGTTAAGTACTATGCAGTATTCCTATTTACATCTAGACGACATCAGTGTCATATTCTGTGGAAAGAAACAGAGATGTATATTCGGCATCTTATCATTCTTGTGTTTCTTGATTGAAAAAATTAAAAAGGTATTATAGCATTTGATATAGAATATGATTTTTTAGGACGAAGCGTATTCGCCATCGCGCCCAATGACTCCGCCCAGTGTAGTACCGCTGGCTGACATATCCCTGCCCTCCAATCTACAGGAGATCCTCGCCACCATCAAGCAACGCACGGAAACGACCGGTGACGTCGATATGCGCAAACTATCGCCACTTTAGTGGACCGCAACGTATCTAACATAGGCAAAATGTTACTCGCGTACCAACACAAATCTTGCTGCAATTAAATTCAAAATGCTTCATTGTTTCACAAAACATTACCATAAGTACAATATTGTTTTTTTTTAAGTTTAATGTGGTTTTGTGTTGATAGGTTTGAGCCCAATTGAAATACGATTTTTTTAAAGTGGTAACACTGAACAACGCACATAATCCAGTCGGTGTGTAGTTATTTGAAGTACACGTAATATTAGTTTATTTGCTTGTAAATGTGCGACCGCGGAAAAAAGTATGAAATGTTTGGTAGTTCCTTTGCTCGGTTGAATTGTGTTGATACACTTGTAATTTTGCATTCAATCCGCCTTAGTTTTGCGAACTCGTTTTATGTATATATGTATATTTAAATACATTTAACATGTTTTTTTATCTTATAGAAGTAACGATTGAGTTTATGGTATAATTATATTATTATTTAATATATCAAATTAAATGCGTGAAAAAATCAGACATTTGAACATGCAAAGCATTTTTATATGACATAATAATTTGTGTGCAATGGTAGGGAACATGTAGATGTATAGTTGGGGCGTCACGATATTTTAACGCATGCAGAAATCAAACAAAAAAGTGGTTTTGTATATAACTAAATTGTTCATAAATCTAATTCGGTAATGTACAAATTTAGGTTAGAGTATTATTTAAGGATTTTTTTTTTGCAAAAAAAGTTATATGAAAATGTTTTATTTCTAAGATGTAACTATATGAACTATTAATAAAAAATAAATCTTTTATTTATACCATATTCTATCATCGTAACCCTATTATTTTCAGTGTATTATTTACAATGTTTCTAAAAATTAAACACAATAGCTAATTTAACGTATTTTATTCGTCATCATATAAAGATTGATGGGATTTATATCTATTTGCTCTGAATGACATCAAATTAGTTTTTTTGCCTATTTTCAAGTCTTTAAATACATCCTCCTTAGCTAGTTTACTGTTCTTAATCTTGTTTTGCATAGCCAGTATTTTGGTTATCATTAGTTTTCTCCTTGGTACATGCCGTAGAGCGTATTCCCAATCTCCAGTTAATTTTAAATCTAGGAGTATTTCAACCATGTGATTTATATTTAAATTTTTCTTTGCTCCTGGTGCCCATTCGAAATACCTGTCCAGAGGTAGTTTTGCCATTTTAAGTCCATCTCTTTTAGCCTTAGCTAAAGAAAATGGTTCATTGTTAACCTAAAAGAAAAAGTTTAAGATGTATAGAGTCAACAATAACAAAATTCAGCAAAAAGAAGAGATAGTTATTTACCTTATCAACCATGCATCCAATTATGTAAACAGCGTCATTATCAAAACTTGTTAATTCCTCTCGACAGTGTGGTGTGAGATATACCAACTTGTGCTTTGGGAAGATGTCTAAGTAACTCTGAGGGTGAATATTTAAAGGCATGCAGGGGTCTTCTATTGACGGTATATTAATACGCAATTGCTTCATAAACTCTCCTTGGTAGTTAACATTGCACATATGAATATTAAATGGCTCTTTATGTATTCTATTATCACCGAAAACCAAAGTCATCTGTTTAGCAGCATTTATGGCCTCCCGCCAAGTCATTTGTTCTTCATATGAACAATCTATTACCAGTGACTGTCCCCTCACCATTGATTGTAGAGCTCTGGAAATATAGTTGTTTGTTATATTGTAAAAAAGATAGTATATTATTAATATTTACATTACATATATTTACCTATAATTATCAAATTGGTTGATTGAACCATCTCGAATACGCAAAAACAAGGATTGGTGTTTGAGGCCATAAAGAAGATCATCTGGATATTCCTTTGTCTCCTCAAAAACATTTAATTCCCGCTTTTCTCGTTTTGCTTTCTTTCTAGCCTGTTAAAAAATAAAAAAAATTGTAGTAAAATTCAAAAATTGATCTTGTAATCATTGTAATTTTTATTTTATAGTCTGCTTATTGTGACAATATTCTTTTCATAACTCTTAGAAATTATTGCTTAAAAAATATTATCACTATTGCCATGTTAAGCTATGAATTAAAACATGATGTTTTGCCGATACCAATGTCCTTCCGCTCTAATAATTATGGAAAAGTTATAACTAGAACAGAAAATTTGTTACTGCTTAGTGGCAGAAGTAGACACTGGAGTATATTTAATCCCTTCACAAGTTTTAACCCTGATAAAACTGAAAATATGAGTAATTAAAAGATATACTTTTTCATTTTCTTTTGCCATTTCTGTTTTCCAAAGATATTGTAAATATCTTGATCTTTGATTTACACTTGTAAGAGACAATAAGCGTTCCCAATGGATTAATTGCAGATTGCTAGGTGCTTCACGGCCATCTTGTCTCATTACATCAACTTCCAACATTAAAATTTTAAGTTTTTTCTCTAAATCTTTATCTCCTTTACACAATTGATTGATGATATCTGAAATACTTTCAATAATATTTATCTTTTTAAAGCAAAATAACATATGTTCAGTATGTGGTTCTATGTTATTCATAATTATTTCTTAAAATGTATAAAGGAAAAATTTTAATATTTCATTTTAAGGTATATATTATGCCTTTGAAGGAAGATAATTGCAGTTTATTTATATGGTACAACATAAATAGGCATCATAAGTTCCCAAAATATTTATATATAGCTTCAAGTAAGGAAAGGCAGTCTAACATTACAACATTATTATTTTCAATTAACAATTGTTTCAATGAAAAAAAAATATTTTTTCTACCTGTAAAACAGTTTTAAAGAATTACATACTTGTGGATATTTTCCAAACTGATAAAATAACTATGTTGTACTGTGTATAAATAACTATGTACTATAGAAACTGTTTTATTAAAAAAAACACACCTTTTTAGTTATTAGGAATATGTATAAATTAATTAATCAAACGTGTATTGGTTTTACAGTTACCTGATTCGATATCACCTTGGGTACTACATAATCGAGGAGGTATTATCCACTGTGTATTATTTAGTATACGTTGATTAATAACAGGAGAAACGCGTGATATTCGTATATTTGAGATTATGGATTTAATACACTGCATGATAAAGAATCGGTTTATATTAGATTCTCCTGAATTTCAACTAACTTTTAATCAAGTAAAACGGTATTATTTAAAAGATTTAAGTTTAACGTAATATTAGTCGGTGATTGTAAATACTACTGCAGCTAATAAATCACAATGTAACCTCAAAAACAAACAAATATCTTACATAGAAATGTCAATTGTTGTATAGTTCTGTAGGTACAAAGTTATTAATGAAATATATTAAAGAATATTAAGTATTACATTTTTAAAAATGTTTAGTTAGGGTTAAATAAAAGGAATGAGCACTAAAACCGGTTGGCTTCTGTTA
>DWGN01000366.1:0-10000 GCA_018247655.1 Euryades corethrus
GTTATTGGAATACATACTAATTGCATTAAGAGCTACGATTATATGAACAACTCGCAAAATATAACAATAAACATATCGATCAAGTATTTATTGCGACTCACTCCACTTACAGATGTGTGCCCGGTAAGGTAAATGTCAATTTATGTTGTTTACGCAAAATTATATGTCATGTACATTACAGATAATTACCTACAACACCTTGATGCAAGAGGTCAAAAAGAAATTCACTTAAAACTGTAACACGCCCTTCGTGAGAGTCGCACCAAAGATTTTTTTAGTCGGGTCATTTTCGAAAACCAGTGTCCGAGAGTGAAATCACCGCGCATTTATTACCAAGTAAAATATGTAGATTGCCAACGAGATAATAATGATATGTGCTGGTGGTAATGAAATTTCCCGCCGTCAAACGGTGCCAAAGTAATTTGCGTTGCTTGTCTCTGGCAACGAGTGCCCCAAGGGCCGCTTTCGAGCTTACGCAAGGCGTTAATGAGAGCCGTGTCAGCTTTTTATTGGGAGTAAAGCTTTGTCATAGGGGTGGTTAGTATTTATAAGTTTTATTTGGTACTTTAAAATATTTACTAAACTCGCAAGTATTTTAAATAATTAAATAATTTCTTGCAATAGTATTCAAAAATAACATACAACTTCAACAACTGAATTTCTTTTATTTGTCTAATCTCTTCATATTGTACACAGGGTTTAAAAGTTTAAAATATGTAGGTATTTTTTTATCTCATTTATTTTCGGTTGACCAAAATCCTTTAACACTGAACTGTTCTGAAAAGATGCTTAAAGTTTATGATATATATTTGGTAAGCTCCGAATTATTATGTGAAAAGATATAATTTCTTAATAGACAGATCTAATGTAGCAGATTTTGATTAATTTTCTTTTATATATATATATTTTTTTATAAAGTTCAACTTCTCTTATTGAAATCACAATAAGTTGCAGGAATCGGGAAGTTCATATTTAGTAATAAACCTTTACATGTTATCGCTTATATACCGGTATCGCTAACTGCACATATTTCATTTTGAACAAGTGGAAATTGAACTGATCGAGGAAATGCACCGCATAATGTTTTATCGCGAACAAAATATATAGTGCTGATGTTTGTATTGTTCATAAATATGGCCTTAAAGTTTTTATTTATGATTTCAGTACTTTCGAATCAATGGAAGTCATTAACCCTGATCGTGTTTACTCACTTCTCGATATTATTTGTATACGAACGAGTGAAACAGCATCATAAAATGCATTTACGAAATAAAACATCTGGATATTTAATAAAGTGATTCCAACAGCAATTGTTAAAGCTTACATGGACATGCTTAAATTATAATTCGGCACTATAACATGAAAGTTTCCTGGAAGGGCGGCACGGCCACCGTCCATGCTTCTCCCATGCCATCCGTTCATATTTGTTAAATCATCGGAGCCCTGTAATTTTGATCGATATCTTTATTGGCGGCATAAATTTATTGATCATTTCTCCGCAAACGCACGATCCTTGCGAATGCAATGTGATACAATGCGGTGGCCGTAGAGCTGTCGTAAGACGACGCGAGAGTCAAGACCTTTTTGCGAGCCGATTATTGCTATGGTTTCATTTTTCAATGGGCGCTTTATATCAGATTGGCCCACTTTGTCTCAAAGAAATTGAATTTCTTAATACATAAAATGTTAACTGATCACTTACGAAAATAATCATTCTTTTCATTGACGCCTTAATTAGGTATTTAATTTATGTGTGGAATGAAACGTAATTATAATACATTAAAATAAGCAGATATAGTTTAAAATAAAAGTAAGAGATATCCGGTCTATGTATGCTTTAAATAGAATATTTGTTATGTTAAAAGGTATTTAAAAATGTATTTTTGTAAATACAGTAATGACCGAAGAGTTATTATTATATTTCAATTTGAATTTGAAATTAAGTGTTTTAGATCAAATAAAATAATGTTTTTCAAAGTTGTACGTAACCGCAGAGCCGACGTTCAATTTTGTTATCAAATATCTCATACAAACTTTTAGTTTTAAGTTTTTATTTTATAACCATCGTATATATTATTTTAATTGGCTTGTTTTTTTATGGCAATAGGTACGCAAACGATCAAACAGTTCATCTGATGGAAAGTGATCATAGCCGTTCATAGACAATCGTAAAACTTCAGAGGTCGCGGCTATGTTTTCGATCTTTAAAGAATTGGTATGCTCTTTTCTTGAAGTTCTTCATGTCGTATTGGTTCAGAAATTCTGCTGACGACAACTGATTCCAAAAAGTAGTTATGCGTGGTAAAAAGTTGCGTTTAAAATTCATAGTGGAGGATTGCTAGTCGTCTAGATGGTGGGGGTGGAATTTGGCATTGCGTACTGCGATGGTAGAAAGCAGCGGTTAGAATAATTTCAAACAACTTCGTGAAACACTTAAATTGGTCAAGATGACGAAAGGATGCGTTATCAAAAACATATATGTATATTTTTGCGTAGTTTTAATATATTAAATGAAATCCTTCCGAACAGCTACACATATTTTAAAAAGCATCTATATTTTTGAAACGACCTTGTTTGGAAAATGTTTGTATGTATATTTTCGAATAAGTCTACACCTGAAGGTGTTAGCAATTAAAACAATGATTTAAACGATTTTTTTTTTGATAATTTTGTGTAGTAATGATATAGTATGTACGTACTTCAAAGCATGTAACGTTTACATAGAAAACGTCAAAGTTGAGGCTCAGCAGGTGGCAGGTGAAAACATCTGAACGTAAGTGACCGTTGCAACGTTGTTTCGTGTTTCTTGTCTGCGTGTTTACTAAATGACACCGACAATAGTACGCGTGTACCATCGGCGCGCTTATCTACAACTAGGCTTCGTACAGCTGCGATGATTTATTCTTACTTGGTTGACTGGGACTCTTTTGATGAAGGAATTGCATGATAAATATTTATATAACAGCATGAATACGTCGTACTTATGTATTATTAATGTCATCGTCATCATAATTTCAGCATGTTGATCACTTCTTAACATAGGCCTCGACTATAGAAACAAATTACAATGGAATGTTTAGTGTGCTAGTTGCAATTTAGTTTGAAAATTTAGGTGAAATGAAAAGCTGCCGCTAGTTCCCTGTAGTTCAGTGTTTCACCACGTGGGGCCCACGCCCCACAAGGGGGTAATTTGATTGTTAAGGGGGTATTTCGAAAATGGACTCGACACAAGTTTTACCCGTTCGCTCTGGGCTATTTAAATGCAATGCTAGATTTCGGTGTCAAAAATTAACGAAAAAAGCCAATTTTTATATGAATGCGATAATTTTTCAATCCTAACATTAAAATTTCATAAGTTAATAATTTAATTTTTAAATATTTAAAATTATGGACGTTACATAGAGGGACATAAGAATTTAAGAAAGGCATAGCACAAAAAGGTTGGGAAGCACTGCTGTAGTTGTTTCTTTATGCTGTATCATTTATTATATTTTATAGTTATTTCATTGTTTTTTTTTAATACTTCTTTATGAACTGTTACTATAAACGTAAAATATCAAAACAAGTACTACTAATGCTAAATAATACACTTTATTAATTCATAATCTCTTGTAAAAATTTTTGATAGACACAATATTTAAAAAAAATAAGCACACTTTTACTTAAAAATAGTTTTATGATACTTTAAGTTGTAACGAATACGATGTACATAATAATGAAATAATAATATGTTCTTAAACTTATGATTTAGTAACTGCCTTCAACACTCCTGATTGTTAACTTAAATTAAGTTGTTTGCAAAATTGTGTTAGGCTTGTGAAAATGTCGAGTCGGGGCAAAAGTTGCATTGTAAAAATTAATGGTATAAATGGCCAAATATACATGTACTCTAACATAGACAATAGTTACATATTACGAGTACTTGCATATTACATATTTCTCGTCAAATATTTTATATAAACATGATTAACATACATTTTAATTGGCATTATTTATAATGCATTGTCTTAATTATTTCCTGATATAAAATCAGTAATGCATATTATTATTAATTGTATATTATTATAGTTATTGTAACTGAGAATAAGGCGTATTATATATATACATGTATAGTTGTTTTTGAATTCCAAATGTAATAAGCTGTTGCTTAACATTCTAGGACGCGATTACTCACTCTTATGTTAAACTACAATAGTCTCATTTCGATCATTACTTTTATATTATTCAAACTTTCAATATTTACTATAAATGTTATAATAAATTATAGTAATAAATATTGATAAGTCCCACCGACATTGACGAATGCCATTACATAAATGCAAATTATTGTAATAATATAAAAAATTACCGTCGTTTGATCATTTACTATAGGAGATTTGAATTAGATTACAGGATTTTCAATCAATTAAGTTACTTTTCCTTAGCTTGATTAACATTTAAAAGATAATATGTATCTGTCATCTGTTAAGATTGCAATACCGCTCAATATCAGATGGGATCGCTAGTCCATTTAAACATAAAAAAATGTGTTGTAATCACATATATTATCTTTATTTAGCAATAATAATAAAATTGCAGGCAATGTTGAAATATTGTTTTTGCGATATACATTAACGGGATGGTACAAAAAACGTCTGTTGCATTTTGGTCGTAATCAGTAAGAAAAAATATTTTTTTTACATGGGTCGGTAGAAAGTGTCTCGACCTGCGTAAGCTTTCATTAAATTACCAAGGCGGTGCAGGTCACTCGAATTTCGAGACATAAATATAGCTGATACTTGCCCCTTGCGCTACTTCGCCAACGTATTGCCAATTATATCAATCCGAAATTGCCAATGTCAGATGTCAATTTCTTAATATCTCTCAAAAGATATGCACTTCGTTGCGTTTTATTGCAATATTTAAAACGCTTAGTGAATTCCTTTGATCCGTGATGATTATTAATGCTTTAAATCTTTTACAAGGTTTCATAATTTGTTGCAGAATGTATGATTTTGGTAGTCAGAAGTATTATTAACTATTGATAAATACAAAAATAATAATCCATTGGTACGTCCAATATATAACAAATAGGTGGTTACAAAACTGATAGTTATCCGAAAAATTATTCTCACGGTGAAATCGGAGGCCACGGCGATGCGCTGTCATATATCAACGTCACTGTCTACTAAAATGACGTCATATTGTCTATTCTTTGTGTTAAAATAACATCAAAACTCGTCTCGCCTTAGGCTTTTTATTGCTTGAATTTTTCTAATAATAAATAAATTTATAAATTATTAAGGTACTACTTTTTACAACATAGTTTTACCAGTAAAACAAGATTAAAAAAAACACCTCAGCGGAATGACTTCCTTTTCCGCTTTTAAAATAAAGTACTTTATTTTATGTTATAAGTTGATATCCTCTTAAAACATTTTATTGCTTCATATACAAAAAGAATATTCTTTTCAGAGAGTATTAATATTAATACTCTCTGTATAAATATTTTGAAACGGAATTGAAATATTCCAAATAGTATAAAATAAAAGTGATTATATAATTGGAAAGTTAGAAAAATAATGATGTACGTGATATACTTTTGCTAAAATATTCTTCCCATATTTAATTAAGCGGAAAATGAAATATTTGTGTATTTGACATTTAGAGCACATTTTATAAAAATTCTACAAAGATTTTCTTAAGAATAAATAAAACATAAAAAACAACTATAAAAAAAAGTAAATATAAGTAGGTATATGAAATAATTTAGAATACATATGATATGGTTAAAAGCTGGCTATAAATTAAATTGATATAGTGAACCTATTGTTGTTAATTATATCTGGTTTTGGAAAGATATACCGATATTATGAATAGTCTTGCCAATACATCGACGGTAAATGTTGTGAGTTTGTTTAATTTCTGCAATAATGCCCTACTTTAGCCGATTCAGCTATTGTTTTCAGTGTATTCGAAGGAGCGCCGCAGGGCGCGGCGTGCGATCGTAATTGCAGCATATCCCTGCCTCGTCCTAGAAAGCTCACCGCTATACTTCGTTACGGCCCTTAAAAACTGATTTATGTCCGCAATAAATATTTTTTGAAAGTTCCAGTGCGATAATAACTCCATTAATTTTGATTAATGACAATTTCTTAAAAGTGAATTTTAAATAACTACCATGAGCGCTCCGCCGTCCGACCTGTCTCGCCCCGGATGGCTGTGAACTTTTTACATTTTAATTATTATTTTCTGTTCTTATTCCACTGATTGTTCTTGTTGCGATTGCTGTTACTTTTTAATGAACGTTGAGTTGGGTATAATTTATAGTTATTAAATGCTGCTTTCAGAGCATAGTTGTCAATTTTCTTTCGAGCGCGCCAATACAATTGAATGAGGTCGTAGTAAACGTTAACCTTATATAGCTAACATTATTCCCGAAACAAGCTTGTTGTTCCTCGGGAGCAATACATTGGCGACTTATCGCGAACAGTTCCATGCGTTCAGCGAATTTGCAATGCGCGATATTTTGCATTACCATAAACAGTACAAGCTGGAGGGCACGCCGTCTATCGCGTAAAGACATATAAATTATTCAAAATAAAGTATCGCTTAACCCCATGACCTGCGCCGCGAGCCGCGGGCCGCTCTGCCGTTGTCGTCGTACCTTTGCGACCACGCTCTCAGCTACCGTCGTGCCGTCATACAATCTTCAAATCGTGAGCGACACAACGATAACTCAATGATAGTAATTGTTTATTTATTAATAATATTATGATATGTAAATAATTAACTAATAAATGATTCATCGTGATTGCAAGATTTATTGACTTTCAAAGGTAAGTTTCACTATGATTTATTTTTCCACCTACAAATACATTGGAGGTTTCCTAAGATTATAAATATCTATATAGCTTTATATTAGGTATATATTATTAATATCCGTACCCGTAAATTATTTAGAAAACTGTTCAGAAAGCCTGTGAGAATAGAAATTCCTAAAAATCAAGAAGTTTCAATTGCAAAATGCATCAATTTTTGTTAAGAATTCACTTAGTATAAAGATAAGAATGTGATAAAGCATTATTAAAGTTAACAAAGGGAGGTAGTAAAGTAAAGAATTCGTGCATAATGCTGTTACAAATTAAATATAACAACTGACCATACATTATTAACGTTAATGTAAAACACAAATTGTTAATAAAATAATTATGTTAAAGAAAATTAATATTCTCAGATTTGGTTAATTTAGTAACTACTAATTGAATATATTTTAATAGTTTTTCAAAGCGAGTGCTGTGCAATTTATAACATATTATCGATACTTTATTATTTTTTCTCTATTTAATAAAACAACACAACAAAAATACAATCTACGACAATATAAAACGCGATAGATGTTTTCCACACTGCATGTGAACAGAGTTTATAACTTGAATATCAAGTATTGTAACATTCGAAGGTTAGTTTTAAGCAAAAAACAGGTCTCAATATATTTGAATGTATACATAAAAGAATATATATATATATACTGTAGAGATTACAGTATTTATAATATTTTATTTGGCACAGTAACTACTAATTAAACCGAATTATAATATTATATTAAATACACAGTAGCATGTTTCCAACATTGAGTTATAGAGTTATCTGTATAAATTTATTCAAAATTGATTATTTTGTTTGAAAAACTAATATGTTGATTTAAATTTGTTCCTTATTATTAAACACATTTTTAATTATAAGAATTATACATTTTGAACTTTAAGATAAAGTCGATTATACATGAAACATCATTTTTTTTACATTCATTGGTTTTCAATCAATCATACTTTATTTGGGAATTCAACTACAACTTCCTCAAGAAACAAAAAGAATTTTAATAATTTCTGTTGATTTTAGTACTTATTGTCATACCATGCTAATCTGAAAAATGGTTATAGACATACATATTGTGGTCGTTAGTTACAAGTGCATTGAGGTACATATTTTAAATTCCAGTTGTAAATTCCTAAGGGAGGTGTGTGAGGGGAACGCGGGAGAGGCACGTGCGCAGCCGTCGGGAACCGCAGGACGAAGCTTATTTACTTAACAGCTTTCGCAAAACGGCCCATTAAGGATAACTGTACTAAATAATTACTGCAATGTGGCTTTCTATTTCTATGCGCGCGTAGCCATGCGCGTGCGCGTCCACCTGCCGATGATCACTGTAATTATTTACTATGCATGAATGCAGCGCGCGGCGGCTGTCTAGGACGATGCGGACAAAGAACGGTCACTTACCACACAACGGACTGTCCGTGGACAGGTTCCGATATCGACCTGGGTGTGCTGCACAGCCATTTTTAAACGCGCTCATTAATTCGCATTCGCGTGAAGTGACTTCGGTTGAACGTTACGAATTAATTGCTTTTTATCGTTTTAATTATTTCCAACTTAAAACTTTTTAGGTGCACATGAAAAGAGAAAATGCATTCATTATCCTGTAAAAGACATCAACGAGTTTATCTATTGTAAACGCAATACTCGTTATTGTATTATAATAAAAGCTGCTTCGAACTGTTGAGAAAAATGTATCTTTAATTATTCTTACAAGATGTGCCAAAGTGTCCTTGTCAAATGTTTATTCAAATCTTAAACCTTGAGTTATTGATAACTGTCAGGATGTACCAAATCATTGTTCATTGAAATTAAAGAAACCGCATAAAGGAAATAACAAACAAATGGCATAAGTTACGAAAGGTCGATGTCAATAATAATCATTGGTTAGATCTTTAACGTAACTAAACATATCAAATTTATGATTATAGTTACTTTATTTGTAATCATATTATAATATCTTAGCCTTTTTATATCATTTAGATCTTGGAAGTTTATAATTTATTTTTGATATTAATTATTATGGATGAAGTAAATAATAGGTACATATTACAGATACAAAGACTGTGCTTTCTTTTATAAAAAGAAAGAAAACTTTTGTTGACTTCGGATAAAGATTTTTTTCTAAATATTGATTATTATGTTTATTAAAATATTACAATGGTATATAGGTCCCGTCGCATCAGCTCGTAAGACGCGCGGGCGAGGCCCAGACAATTGAATTGATAAGTGACTTTCTAACGCAAAGTAAAGACATAGTAGACAACAGGGTCGAAGCCTCTATTGTGAGAGGCGTCAACCGCAAGTATGGCACAAAGAATACATTTTTACTGGAATAGGTTCAAATTTCATCCGATTATTTCAATTCCATCCATAAATATTTCGATCTAGACAAAATCAAAAGAATTAACGATTTATTCATTTACCTACTCGGGTAAATATTATTTTAAGAAGTAATACTAGTTACCGATAGTCAATATTTATGACACCGAAAAAAATTACTTAATAATTATTATTTTGTCTTCGATTGATTCTTCAGTGATTGATTAAAGCTTTTGTTTATATTATTAGATAATAAACATAAAGACAAGGAAGAACAAATTCAATAGAAACTCTTAATGCAAACATAATATCTTTAGATCAAGGTATGGTTTTAGATCGAATGTATAGTGGAGTCAATGTGATTCATGACCGGTGCTACGGCTCTGTTGCAGGAGAACATCTAGGTAGATACTACTGCAACTCCTATTTCTCGCATCAATCAGTAGTGTGCAGACACTATTGTGTTTCGGTTTGAAGGGCGTTGTAATTAATAAATAACGATACTTCTTGTGTAGTAAGACCACGAGCACAATGCAATCGATAGTAACACTTACCACCAGGTTGACTATGTCGCTTGTTTCGTAGATTAAAAAAATACTTAAATTATTACATTTTAACAGGAAATAATCATTATCATGACGACGATGATGAGGAAATTTGCTTCAACTAAGTAATTGTGCAAATAGTTAGTGCATCCATATCATCAATGCATTTTTTTTTATTTGAAATTAAACAGCGAACGAGCGAGACGTTCACCTGATGGTAAGTGATACGCTCACCCATAACAATGTGGCACTCGTTAGAATGGTATGTACAGCAC